>JASDQU010098017.1:0-20036 GCA_032191745.1 Picea mariana | reverse complement strand
GTAGGAGATTGGTAAAGATCTGCGATCCAATGCCAGTGGTCACACGTGTCCTTATTAAATACTATGTGAAGGAAATATCCCGTCGTTGATCTTGATCATAGATTAAATATGAACTGTTGATTCCCATTTAACTAAACCCAACTCTTGTTGTGGATCACCATGGAACTTGGAGTGTATTGGAACCTTTCACTCCATGTGTCATCTTGTGAGAGGATTATCACATTAGCATGACTTATCTCGACATTGACCCTATGGGTATATTACATACTCCCCACTTACCAAGACTTGCTTTGGTCTAAGATTCACCAAGACGAGAACTGTCGATTTGTGGATGGATGAGCTAATATCCACCATCCGATGCTTGAAGCCATGACCACACCGGAATTATGAAAGGAATCCCTGATAGCCATCAGATATGGGCAGAGAGATCTCGATTGTAGATCTTGTATAACATTGACCTTGAGAATAAACACAATAATCCATCCTGTAATCATGGGATTACTCTAATTAACCATCTCGTAATCCCTATATGTCGGGCTTCAAATCTTTTAGTGGTTGTAGCTCATCGAGAAAGCCCCGATGTTTGCTACTCGGTGGAAATTTTTCGTGCCATCAATGGCACCGCGTGTCTTGATGTGAGTGGTGCCACATGTCACACAAATTTGGCATATTTGGATGAAGGTCCAGGTGGAAAGTGAGTGCCATGTTTCAACTGGTATGGGTGCCATGTGTCATTCTAGGTGGCATGACCAGATAGGGCCACGTGCCCCAAGATGGCAATTGTATCTTAGATATCAATTGTTAGGAGGTTATGAGGAGTAGGATTTAACAACAAGATGATACCTGATGCCTGACAAATCTGAGGTGATGTCGAATGATGTCAATCAACAAATAAGGAACGAACATGTGTCAACATCCTGTTGGGTGAAATCCAGGTACATAGATGATGTGTACACCATGTTAGTCCATGCGGGAGATCCACGTGTCACGTGGTGAATGTGCCATGTGTCAAGACAAAATTGACGTAATGGGAAGGTGGCCCACGGGGAAATGAGTGCCACATGTTACAAGGTGATGGTGACCATGTGTCATGCCACGGATATGACATGTGGAAATATAGGACATGGTCACATGTGCAAGGTGCCAACTCATCCCGTATCGGGCATTTTGGGTTGTGCGAATAGTGAAAAGGGTTGACCTTCCTGTGTCCGAGGTCCCGCGGTCCCGATGTCCAATGGAAAGGTGTCATAGTCTGATGAGATCAGATCTCAAGAGCATGTGGAGCTCCATGTTGAGTGCGAAAAAGACTGAAGGTTGAAAATTTGAGGGCCCGATGGATAGGTGGCAAGCATCACACCAACAACCATGTATGTGCCAAGGGGTGAGGTGTTCTGACACGTCAGTGCCATGTCATATTGTATAGGTGACATGGATCCACGTGGGTTTTACATGGCACTATGGAGGAACTTGACCATTAAAGGTCCAAAAACTTTAAAAGGCCATAAATTTTGATTGAGATCTATATTTTTAACAAACTTATAGTCGTTGGAAATCTGTTGGTGAGCAGAAGACGATTGTGTCCTCAAAAAAAGAGTTTGGAGATGATTGAAGGAAAGAAAAAATTTAATACCCAATCCCTTAAAAGGGTACTTAGGGGGTTAGGTGTCTTACAGGTGGTATCATAGTAGGAAACAACACTAGGCTTGGATGGGCCAGAGATACCAGTTACAAGACTGGTATAACAAGGCCAAGATGAGCCTGTTGGAAAGAGTTTTCCCTGCATTAAAAGGTTGTTGATTATCTGCACAATTTACTTGAGAAGAAGGACTGCAAATTGAAATCTTGTTTTGGGATTTCTTGCAATATAAGAACTGTTGTGGCTTGATAGAATGATAGCTACTCCTATAGGAGTGGGAATACACTAATAAGCATTAATGGTTGAAATTTAATGTGAAGGATTGAAAATGGCAGGACCCTGCTAAGAGCTGCTTGGGTTGAAAGAATGAATGAATTGATTGTTGTAAGTATGGGTTAATGGAGCCCACAACAATTATTATTGTTGATTAAATAAAGAGACTAATCCCTACATATATAATTCCTCATATTCAGAGGATTGATGAAAATTGTAAGGTAAGTGTGATTGAATTATAATGGTTGGAACCTGTAGCATGGATAATATATTTAAGCAAAGCAAATAGGAGTCCTTTGGGAATGTTGCTAATCCTCATAAACAAGAGAAGTGATTATGGATATATGAGCTAGATTATGAGCTCATGGATGTACAAAATGTGCATTGACATGAGCACTTGTCTATACATGAAAATGCAAGATAAGGACATGTTGTAATGCATATGATAATGGTTGCATGTATGTAACATGCAAATAAGATCAATATAACCTATCACAGGTTGGAATGTAAGGCTTGTTGTTGGCTTGTATTGGTCAATAATGACCCGATGTCAGTAGGAAATTAACAACATGAATGAAATGTTCGTAATGTTGATGCCTATTTCCTTAGGAGGAAAGGGTTGTAATGATAAATGAAAGACTGACATAAATTTTGGTACATGAAGTGTTGGAGCACTTACAGATGACCAATGGGTCATATTTACATTCAGAGGTGGATGAAAACCATATAGGAATGGCTGCGTATGCTCATATAACAGTGAAAGGGAATCCAGGAAAGGGTTTCTTTGATAAGTTTCTATTGACTAAGAATGGTTGAAACATGAAAGGAGGATGGAATTGGGCATTTTGTTTCTCTGGGTAATGCTAGAATTACCGACTTATATTTTGTGAATTGTGTATTTCTCTTGTAACAAAATGGAAAGAGTGGTTTCTTGCTGGTTGTTTCCATGAAGAGAAGGCAACATAATAAGGAATATGTCTCTGAGACTTTCCAGGTGATTGGCTATAAACTCTCAACATAAAAGGTTGATATTAAAGATCAAATAAATGAATAGGAATACTATAAGAATGTGCAAGTGATGCACATGTATAGTGTATAAGTGAGTGTATACTAAAGGGAATGATATGACTTCCTGGACAAGTAGGATGTGAGGCAGGATGTGTACTTGCCAGATCTGAGTAATGCCATGGGTGCATGGTTGAAGCTATGTTGGAGGGTCTAATTACCTCGATGGAATAATAACTTGAGGAGGACGTGTTCCATGTCCTCAGGAAAATATAATGTAAATTGTTGAAAGAATAAATGAGAAAGAATGCTCTGTTGTCATGTTAGAAGGCAACATGGTTACGCCTTTGAGGATTGCATGAGAATGACTATGAATAATCATGATTTAAAATTATTCTAAATGTAGAGATACATGGAAATTATGAAGTGTTCTAGTGGTGGACACACACAACATGCTAATGCATGTGATTAAGTGCATGAAATAACATTTTGAAAGCAAGATGATAACCTAAAGATACATGTTTGGATGTGTATTGGAATGCATCATAATAATGAATGATTATATTCCTTATGGAATATTGGATAGAACTCTAAAATAATGAAGCTGGGGCTAACTCAAGATTGAGTTCATTTCAGACCATTTGGATATGAAAGAAAAGAGTTTCATGTTGAAGAATTTCCTATGGAGGAACCATGTAAAGATTCTATTAGGAAAACATAATCATAAACTTAATGACTGCCGAGAAATTAAGTAGTGGGATGTAAAGACTATTTATAAAGGAATCATGGATTTCATGTTAAAATATAATGCATGAGTGAAAGTTATGCTAATGAATGTTGACCGTTATGATTTCTAATGGTAATGTGCAGAGGGCACTAGCTCATAATTATTTTGTGAACTAAAATCTTGTTGTCATGGTGTGTTGATTTAACGAGGAAAGTAAAGATGAAACTTGGATAAAACTGCCCAAGGAAGAGAGCGGGCATATTCCAAGAGGGCTAGATTGCATAAGCAAATAAAGAGAAAAGGGGGAATACTTTTCTCATTCAAAAAAAAAAGAACTTTGATTTGCTTAACAGAGTTGGATGCTTTAAAAGAGCAGTTGTGAAAATAAGTACAATTGATAAATGAAAGATAAAATATTGAATGTGTTTAAATGAATGGGCTTGGTTAAGATATATTGTGTGAAGACAATGAGGCCTTGAAATTAATTCAGCTATGCTAAAAAATCCTTGATTATGCAAAGGGGTTGGAAGGAGGGAAGAGTCCCTTAACTCTTTTCTTGTCGAGTATTATGTTTCTCTGGGATAAGAAACTATTATGTTGATGCATGTAATTGTTTTGACATGAGAATGCTGATAGTTGAAAGATTATAGAGATAGCTGGAAATTTAATTGTGGCTGCACTCATAAAAACGATGAGGAATAATGTTGTAGAGTGCATAAGAATATGCTGAGGCAAATTTGGAATTATTCTGCTGAGATTAAAAGTTATGACACATGAATTTTTGTTTAACATGACAACTGATATAATTGTGAATGTGATGATTCCTTTTATGTATAGGAAATGAATGGAGCTATTGGTAAAGCACAACTTCCAATGGTGGACAACCTTAAGCAAAGGATGAATACAAAAAGATGCTGACAAAAAAAAGGGATGGAGGGACCTTGGAGAGTCCCCATAAAGCACCATTGATAAGGTAATGTCATAAAGGGTGTTGGTAGCCAGAATATGTATAAAAGTGTTCATTCCCACGTGACATGGAAATTTAAAAGGGATTGGGTAAGAATCCCTTCTAAAATATTTTTATTATTTGATGATATGCATGCAATTTTGAGTAGATGTTGTATGCCATTGATACCCAAGCAAGGTATGATGCAGGAAAGGAACCTAAAGGACAAAGGGAGGAACCTCTGACAACCATGGATTAATTGAGATCTTTGAAAGAAAGTTCATGAAAAAGGTATTATAAACACATTGACCAATCATGGATGATTGGGAATAAAGTTCTCATAAGAAACACCATGATGGAATGCATTAGGGAGATGTAAGTGTGCAAGGAAAACATAATATGCATGAGAATTAACAATTTGTTTGGCCGTGTGAAGACAAAATTGTAGGAAGAAGTGTCTTGGATATGGAACCAAAATAAGTCCATAAGGGGGACCAATGCCTGCTAGTTATGAAAAAGCCAAACTGTTATCATAAAGAAATCTCATGCTTGTGAATATGGTTCCTGTGTGGAACATATCTGAAAATGAAAATGTGAAATTTGAAATATGTGGGTGACATATTTGAAAGAATTTTGATAGGAATTGATGATAACATCTCACGAAATTCTGTATGAATGTGATACAGGTGATATGAAATATTTGTCCTAAAAGGATAGATAATGGATGTCAAGCTAAAAAGCATGTAAATGGCTACTATAATGACATGGGAATCCTGTGATAATCCATGATCCCCATAGAATGATGTGTCATGGTGACACAAGTCAAAGGGACGCTAAAGCCGAATGATGTGAGTGGTTTTTAACAACCATGTATTTGTTGGTCTCCCTTGATTCCTTTTTAAGGGAAAACTACATGGTCAAATCCGCTTGGATTTCAAGGAAGAGACTCTTTTAGAAAGGAAATATGTGATCAAGGATACTTATGATGGTAGATCCCATCATTGGAAAATATGGGAGACTCTAAAGGTAAAATTTCATCTTTATAGGCTTGAGAAATCTATTCTAGAATGAATTTAGGATTTGATTATAGATGACCCATTCCTTAAATTAGGCATAGTTGGCTCAATGACCTAGTGGAAAGATTGCAAGTGAATGGTTGCAAACCATTCATGAAATATAAACAAGTGAACATATATTGATGGCTAAGTGTCAATCCAAGAGTGTATTCAAAATTAAACAATTTATGGAGACTTGGCTCTAAACAATATATATATTTGATTAGGGTACATTCAACTTGGAAATATTTAATTGAGCCTAAAAAGGTTGTATTTTTCTATCTTTGAGTCTACATGGCATTCCTCTTGGCCAATGCCCTAAAAATTTAGGAGTTCCTTAGCCTAAATTCCCCTTCTATCACAAAAATGAGATTGTCACATTTTGGTTCTAACCCTATGCCAAATCTGTAATATCCCCAATAGAGCTAGGTAGGGATATTATGAATTCCTATGCAATTATGTTATTTTTCCACACATATTTTGCATTCATTCTCATAAAATACTTTTGTCAAACATATTGAAATTATTACGAGTACACATGAAATGGAAAGGTCATCATGGAATTTTATTTATGAATGGAATCCAAAATACAACAAGTCTCTAATGGATGCTAAGGAAGTTGCATTACATCAATGAAATACACACAATGGAAAAAAAAACTGGAATGGTTCCACAACCTCCTCAATAGATGAAGATTCCTCCTATAAACTATAGAAGGACTAACTCCAACCTCCAAACCCTCTCCAAGATAATGCCAAACCATAAGATGAAGCTCAAGTGAAGATCAAGGATGGATCCTCGTCCTTTGTCTAGCTAGGGTGGATCTTGCACCATTGAAACTAAACTACAATGGAAGGGTTTTTCCAAATACCTAATGAAAACCTTGGCTCCAAGAGACCTCCAAAGAGATCAATCCAAAAAACAAAATGCTAAAGTGAAGCGCTACCCCTCCTTTTATCCTTATTCCATGCCTTCTAGAAATTTCCCCTTTTTAACTAAATCAAATATGACTCTTATTCCCCTTTTACTTTCACTTTAATATTAAAAATCACTTTTAATAATGTTGAAGTAACTTATTAATATAAAGTTACTTTATTTCCTTAATTTCACTTTAAAACATAACATATCCTAACTAAATGACATTTCATAACCCCTTTTGACTACCTTTTCTTCACTGACAAGCCGCAAAAGTCATTCCCACCATAGAACAGGGGAGCCCAAAAATGGGGACATGACAAATCCTCCCTTCCCAAAGATTGCTTGTCCTCAAGCAATGCCACCACACCTATAGGAACAACAAACTAAACCAAACTAAAACTAATGATGATCCTTGGGTCCCAAACCAATTTGAAAGATGTAGAACACCTACTGCCCACTATATTGTCCTACAATGTGATAACACTAGGGGCCTCCTGAAGGCCATCGATCAATAGTGAAATCCGGTACTGTGAAGACTCATTCCACTCCTTGTAGAATATCCCACCTAGGAAACCAATGCACTTCTCGTTAGGTTGTTGAAAGTGATAGCTAGCTCTCCCATCTGTACCAGTTGCTAGACTGTCAACCCATAAAATCCCAGGGTCCCTTGCTATCACCAAGAAGGATCCATCATATTGTGCCTCTCTGATCATAAATATTTGATCCTCCTGCCCAAACTACATACTTCGCTTGTGTAACCGCAAGCTATAATGCCTCAAAGGGTAATCCCCACTATCAAGGATTATATTCTTCCAATGTATCTCAATGAATTCTACCAAACCAACTTGACAATCAGACATCCAAGAATTGTCCGAAAGATCTCCCAACATATCATCTGCAAGGTCCCTCCATACAGACCTCTCTTCGACTATCCTATAAGTGGTAAGGTCACCAGGGTCCCAAACTAACCCATATGTCCCAAACTAACCCATATTATGTGAAGCACCCTCTACTCATAGCCTTGATCTTTCAGGTGATAGAATCCACCTGACTGCCTCTGATAAGCCATGCAATCAGAAACTGTACAAACTTGGTCAACTTCTCATAAGACCACTCCAAGCAACCAAACCTAAACATCCCAAGAGTAAACTCTGAAAAGCGAAAATTGGCCATCTCATCTATATCAACTGTTGAGTTGTCAAACAATGCAGTCCCTCTAATCATAATTGTCTGTCCACCATATTTAGATTGTGCTCTCCTCTCATGGACCCCCAAAATGAAATTTCTGAAAGCACTGAACTCACTATCCTAGATCATGTCTCATCAAGAAATATCAGTGACGTCAAATCCTACAAGTCCACGAATAAACTCAATCCTGGGTATCATGAGGGAAAATATACCTTTCCATATAAAATAAGGCTCAACAACTCCTCTCACAACATCCCAATCACATGGTCCAAATGAAATACACATGTTCTACACATATATCACATGGTCCAAATGAAATACCTCTAACATGGTCACAATTCCACCTGTATATAATGAGGGAATTAAATAAAAACAATATATGCCTCTTCCATTTCCTGCAAGACTGGACAATGACTAGTTTTGGTGAAACCCAAAGGTATGACCAAGAGATCATAATGAAGTCTAGAAGCAAAGCTGTGACTATCCTGCTCCTTGGCCCTCATCCGCTGACATCCCAAATGAAGATCGATTATCAAGGGATATGTTTCTCCCTAGGCTTAACCATCCACTCACCGATCCTGAGCAAACTAAACACAATGGTATGCTTGAGGACTCTTTCGGGAGGTCTACCTGGTGGAAACACCCCACAACTCCACTGTACACTACCATGTGCCAATGCATATCCTTGCATACTTCTTCCTATCACTGAGTCATCCTATATCCTGTAGGCGCTACTATATCCATCACTCTATTGACATTGCCTTAACCTATATCCTAGAGCATGCCCATGTCTGTCATATACCTGTCCACCCAATCCATGGATGCATATACTTCCTTGCAGGCTGGTCCCCAAGGAATGTGCTCAAATATCTCTTCTGTAGATAAGCCTTGAGCCTTTAGTGGGCTCCCCAACATAAGTGGCTCATGATCCCCACAATGAAAAAATGTGCATGGTCAAACCCCTCTGCATCCAACCTCTCCTCAAGCACCTGCAACTCTGAATGCTCCCCGTGCGAGATCGTCACAAGAGGCACCTCCCTCGAATCATGCATGCCACTCATGCCCTCATGTGTCATGAATGCTAAAGATGATGGAGTCTCTGCTGATGTCAATGTTGAAGAGCATGCCAAACTCAATAAGTAACATATCTCTTCAACCTCCCTTTCCTTGTCCGTAATGAACTTAAGAGAAAGGTCCCTATCCATGAACAACTGCAAGTAATTGGATTTCATCTGCTCTAGTGCCTCTTTGATGATGCATAATTAGGTATTAGTGACTCCATTTGCAATTCCCTTTTGTCTCTCTTCCAACTGGGTTTTCCACATAAGGTCTTCAATAAACTTATGAGCACCATCAACCCTCGTGAACACCTGCACAATTTGCTCTTCTGTGACCAATAATCGGTTCTCTAATTCATGCAATGTTATTTCATCAACATGGCATGAACCAACTGACTCACTAGATGATACCGTGCAATGAAGGGACTCATGTGGACTATCATCCTCATACACGATTTCATCCACCAATTCAACCCCTTTGTTGTCATTCTCCCCGCATAGCTCCCAACCTTCATCATACTCTGGTATAATCATGCCCGCATCATCATACAAGTCATAAATGGGATATGGTACTAAATCCTCATCATGCGTAGGTATTATCAGTCTATAAACTCCCTCATCATAAGCATCATACACAGGGAGAGATGTTGAATCCTCAACATCGGTTGATTGGAACATCTTCTCATATTCATCATAAGTAGGACTAGTTTCATCAGCCTCATTGGTTAGTTCTGATGTTGTATCATAGGTTGTTGTTTGGTCTTTCTCTATGCACACATCCTCTGCATGGATATATGCATGCTCTTCCACCTATCCTTCATGTTCATCCTTCTTCACTTCCTGCACTATGCTTTTAAAATAATCCTTGTCCAAATCCTTGGGCTAGCTTCCGTACTAGAGGGTGTAATAGATTTTAAAGGGAAAAGCTACACAAATCTCCTCACCCAATGTTAGATACTTTTGGTAGTAAGGCATGCATTTTTTTTCACTAGCATCCTCTTGGCTAGTTGAATAATTTGCCAAGTTTTATCCATGAATTCCAGAATTGTCTTTATTCCCTTGTCCACAAAATGCACGACTGATTTTCCCAATGGTTTGTTGCTCAGTTATATGGTGTTCTGGTTGTGTGTTTTTTCAAACACTTTGCATGACCTATATCTTTGTGCTATAATTTGGTATACAATTTTGCACAAACAATTTGTATGCATTCTATTCATAGATACTTCATCAAACATTTAACATACATCCAAGGACTCGTGAGAATGGAAAATACATCATGGCATTTTATTATGGGTGGATATGGAATACAATAATAATGAGTATCTAAAGGCTTCTACAATAGATGCAATTCAACAATAACACTACAAAACTCAATATGAAACCTGGAAAAGATGCCAATGACTCCTCAACACTATTGCAATTCTTCTACAAAGCTCTCCAAGCCTCCTACGATCTTCTAAATGCAAAAATAGAGTAGCGACCCCTCTCTCCCACTTCCACAATTATGTTATAGGACCCACAACTTCCCTTTTGAACCCTGCGGTTCACCCCATGGGCTCTCATGCCCCTCTAGATCCTCTCAGTTCTATTTCAAGAGCCTACAACTCTCTCACGGTCCCACTCGGTCTGCACAAGGACTTGTGCTACCCTCCTTACCTTGCGGCTCTATGGAAATGGGTGACTCATCCCCTTAAGATACCCTCATGGCACCTCCTTGCCCCTCCAGACCTATCTAATAGTTGCGACCTCCTCTAACATATAGGACCTGCTCACAAATGGGGATTAAGTCCCCTCAATAAATCTTCAATAGCCTCACGACCCTAAATCACCACGGCCTTGTAAACAAGAGAAGAATCAACCATGTTCAAATAACTATGTGCACAACATATCGAGAACTCATCTATCCAAGAGAGGATGGCCTCAACAATACAAAGCTCAACCCCCCCTTCACAATAGATCTCGTCCCACAACTAAGATTTCACCCAAAAACTAGTTACGGATCCTTAACCAGGGAACTTGGCCCCTCCAACAAGTGAAAAACTTGCCCTTTGCAGAGAAAAATGGTTTCCTTGAAGAAGAACTCGACCCAACATATAAATACAGTCCCTCTAAAACCCGATGTTGCTACAAAATGGAATTTTAGCCCCTCTACACTTGGATCTGCTACCAAATGGAATATACATCCCTTAACAATAGTAAAAATGCAGCCACTAACCAATCTGGCCTTGTATCAATGTTTCCCCTCAGGCTAGCAAGATCTCCAGCTTTGATACCAGTGTAATATCCCCAATAGAGCTAGGCAAGGATATTATGAATTCCTATGTAATTATGTTATTTTTACACAAATATTTTTCATTCATTCTCATAAAATACTTTCTTCAAACATATTGCAATTATTACCAGTACACATGAAATGGAAAGGTCACCATGGAATTTTATTTATAAATGGAATCTGTTGTCTCAAGAGTTAAATCTAGGTTGTAATAGAGTCAAGCCTTAGCACATTTTTAATGAGATAATAAATCATTGTTCCGAACTTGACTTTGGTTGCTGCAAGCCAATCAGGTAACCTGAAACCTGCTTTAGAGTGTGTTTCTAACCTAATACACTCAGAGAGGGCTCTCTCAATAGCCAAAGGCTCTTTACTCAAAGAATATTACTCAAAGAATATTCAGTAATCACAGTAAGAAGGCCATATTTATTATAAGACAAGATATTTTGATAAGGTTGGTGGTTGCACAGATTTGAAAAGGCCTATTGGACGATGGAGTCAAGTGAAAACCAAAGAAAAGGGGTAATAGCAGTGATCATGTTACTTGAGGGAAATGAGGCAAAGTAAGTCTATCTTTCAACAATCGATAATCAAGATATGGTAGCAGAAAAGAAAAGGAAAATACCATCACAGTGAAAGCATCTAACAAGGTTGAATTTTCACTACAACTTTAGAGGAAAAAGACTGGAGGCTAATAACTAGGTGCAGAGCACTAATCTTGAGCGAATTCTGACTAGTCATCATTGAAACACAACACATATCAACCGTGTGTAAGGAGTATGCAAAATGAATTCCAAACAAATTTTAACTCGGTTGATAAAAGAAGAGATAGATAATATGAATGTAACAAGACAGAGAACATACTGAAGGAATCAACCATGATGAATCTCACATATCAAGTGAACACATGTCTCCAACATTACGCTATTCCAGATCTTCAAAATAACTCAGTTTTCAATAGAAACCCTCTTCAAAAGAGGTTCCCCGTCCTTTTCTCATCAAAGAGATATACAATATATAATCCTTCAACGTATAACCGATGAGAAACTACCTCAAAACCGACTAAGAAACGAACTGGCAGTTGTTTAGTTGAAATTTGGGCACGTTCCTATATTTTTGGGCCATGTCTGCAGCGCCATCTTGTGGGTCATTTTTTCCTACCTTCCCGAACTCTAAATTCGGACCTGAATATACCACTGGAAAGCTTAGGATCTGTAGATGTCAATCGACTATTCAAACGCACAAAACGACCTCTCCGTGGCTGAGAAAACTGATTTTTTCTAAGGTAGTTTATCCACTGAAGAAAATATGCGATTTTGGCAGCTAACAGGCTGAAAACAAGGGTCTCTTAACCACCAAAAGTCCTGGATTTCGATGGCTAACAGTGCGATTTCAGAGCGTTGTAAGCCACCAAAAGTCTCGAAACCCCAATTTCGGGTTTCGGGTTTCGGGAAAACGGGCAGTGGTCAAAATCTTTATGTCGGCCAAACCCCCGACTGCCGAAAACCCGAAATGGTGACGTGGAATTTATGTAAAACCTTATTATAGCAATTTTCTTGCTGTGTATTGCATTATTTTTGTGCTTCCTCGTGAGCTCTTCCTCCATGTGGTTTGATGCGTGGCTAGGCAGAGGGCCGAAAAAAAATATGAGAAAGGCTTGGGAAGCTGTTAACGTTTTTTAATTATTACTTTTAAATTGCTTTAACTCCTTTTAAACAATCACTTTTTCGAAATTTAGGTACCGAGACTTTGGAGTTATTATTAAAAATCATACTTCGTGAATAGCCGAACCCCGAAACCCAAAAATCCCGAAGGAATTCAGAATCATTTTTAGAACTAAGGGCGGCTCCATAACCAGAGAATAATTGAGTTTTGGATTTAGGGAAGAAAAATAATCAACTTCGTTTCAACATAGGCTCCATCTAGGGATGGTGCTTTCCTGCAAAGCACCAAGAACAGTAGACCACGTGTCTTCATCCATTGGGTGACCTGAAATCATCCTTATCAAACTCTGAACCCTGTCACTTTACTTGCACCTTTCCAAAACAAAAAACCGCTTATGCATTCATTGGGCTATGGAGTCATCCAACCTGTGAAACTGATCTTCGGAAACCCTGTAGCCTGCCTGTATCCCGATTTGCTTATTCAAGAAATCAACAACTGAAAATGATCTAGCTGCTCATATGAAGAGCTTATTCTCCTGCCTACTCCTACTCTAAGCAAATTTACTGCCTCTTATCAAGTGAAATCATGTTTCCAATGAAGCCATATAAGAAACCAATTTACTGATATCATCTTTGATCCATACCCGAAAAATATAGTAAACCATAGCATGCAAAAATGTAGTTCGAAAAAATGACAAAACCAACTTTCATTTGACAAGAATGTTTTGACATCTATGCTGCTCATTGACTCAAAATAATCAGCAATGGGATCATAAAAGTCACCTAGAAATACCTCATTTTGTTGTTGTTCTAATTGATTGAAATGTTGTTGCTTGCTGTCTTTACTGATCTGAATGTTGAATGTGGACTACTTAATATTTGCTGGAGAAACATGCATGATCAACTGTTGATTTGAACTTGTCCGCTCTCCTTCATCATATTCCGGTGATCTGAATTCATCACTATGATATGCTGGCCTATTACAATAGACAATTTTTAAGAGAGAAGAAGAGATATGTTCTTCATTTCCTTATTATTGTCTTAATAATGATCAAATGAAAACTGAGTCTGAAAATATGTATTATGAAAAAAATTCTGATCACCCTCTCCAACAATGATATCTTTAGAGGATGTATCAAAGTTAAAAGGATCTTCATTGGACTCTTGAACAACAAACCCATATCTATCTTCAACCATAGCATCCATACTTTTCTAATCATCTTTTAGTTGATAAGTAGGATTTGATGAAATTTCATTAGACAACAAATCTTTAAAATCCTCTTCATCATCACTGTATTTATCAAATGCTGGAAAATCAGAATAAAATCCTGAAGGTTTCTGCATTGAAAAATCAGCACTCTGATCTTGAAACTGATTTTGAAAAATATCATTGTCATCCTCATCATCAACAACCTTTACATCAAAATCTGAAACAAAGGGTATAGAAGAAGAAAGATAGTCTTCTTGATGTTCCTCATGATTGTTGCAACTTCCCTTTATCTGCAAAACAAAAAGATGGGGATTGCCTTCATTGATTTGAAGTTCCATCTGACTAAAAGACAACTGATCCATATGATTTGTAGCTGGAATAATTAGATCTTCAGATGTACAATAATCATAAAAGGGTGAAGCAGGAGAACTCTCAACCTTATCATGCGATATGTATTCTTCACAACAATGCTCAAGAAGAAATTCCTGAGAAAAATACCTTTCATATCGATGATGGAATGCTGTATGAAATTCTTTCAATGAAGGAATACGGGAATGGGTTAAAGATTTATACCAGAGTCTAGCATCTCTTTCCAACGAAAACATAAACATCTTCATGAGGACATCTTCATGATGTGCATTTAATTCATCCATGAGCTTGTGGAATTCAAACAAGTGTTGAGGAAGATTGTCGTCCGCATATCGTCCAAATTTAGGAAGGACATCTTCCCAAATTTTAATGTTTGGAACAGTGTTTGGAAAACCATAAACATTTGTAAAGTCGAGAGGAGCAAACCTTGCAACAATTCGAGCAGTGAACGAATTCGACATTTTGAGACCAGTGGAGTCGCCAATGAATCATGTATAGTCTTCGAACCAAGGAGTCGCCAAGTGAATGATCAAAGCCAATTGAATGCCTATCCCTTGTTCACCATCAAGAGATAGATCTGAAATTTTTTTCGTATCCCAGGGAAGATCACTTCGTCCTCCATCCCCAATAGCGGCGCCATAAAATGTTGTCACAAGAGTTAACTCTAGGCTGTAATAGAGCCAAGCCTTAGCACATTTTTAATGAGATAATAAATCATTGCTCATAACTTGACTTGGGTTGTTGCAAGCCAATCCCCGAGGTAACCTGAAACCTGCTTTAGAGTGTGTTTCTGACCTAATACACTCAGAGAGGGCTCTCTCAATAGTCAAAGGCTCTTTACTCAAAGAATATTCAGTAATCACAGTAAGAAGGCCAGATTTCTTCTAAGACAAGATATTTTGATAAGGTTGATGGTTGCACAGATTTGAAAAGGCCTATTGGACGATGGATTCGAGTGAAAACCAAAGAAAAGGGGTAATAGCAGTGATCGCATTACTTGAGGGAAATGAGGCAAAGTAAGTCTATCTTTCAGCAATCAATAATCAAGATATGGTAGTAGAAAAGAAAAGGAAAAGACCATCACAGTGAAAGCATCTAACAAGGATGGATTTTCACTACAACTTTAGAGGAAAAAGACTTGAGGCTAATAACTAGGTGCAGAGCACTAATCTTGAGCGAATTCTGACTAGTCATCATTGAAACACAACACATATCAATCATGTGTGAGGAGCATGCAAAATGAATTCCAAACAAATTTTAACTAGGTTGATAAAAGAAGAGATAGACAATATCAATGTAACAAGACAAAGAACATATTGAAGGAATCAACCATGATGAATCTCACATATCAAGTAAACACATGTCTCCAACATTACGCTATTCCAGATCTTCAAAATAACTCAGTTTTCAATAGAAACCCTCTTCAAAAGAGGTTCCCCGTCCTTTTCTCATCAAAGAGATATACAATATATAAGCCTTCAGTGTATAAAAGATTAGAAACTACCTCAAAACCGACTGAGAAATGAGCTGGCAGTTGTTTAATTGAAATCTGGGCACATTCCTACATTTCTGGGCCATGCCTGCAGCGTCATATTGCGGGGCACTTTTTCCTACCTTCCCTAGCTCTAAATTCAGATCTAAATATACCACTGGAAAGCTTAGGATCTGTAGATGTCAATTGACTATTCAAACGCGCAAAACAATATCTCCGTGGCTGATAAAACTATTTTTTTCTAAGGCAGTTTATCCACTGAAGAAAATCTGCGATTTCTGCAACTAATAGGCTGAAAACAGGGGTCTCTTAACCATCGAAAGTCCTGGATTTCAGCGGCTAACAGTGTGATTTCAGAGCGCCGTAAGCCACCGAAAGTCCCGAAACCCCAATTTCGACTTTTGGGTTTCGGGAAAACGGGCAGTGGTCAAAATCTTTATGTCGGCTAAACCCTTGACTGCCGAAAACCCGAAATGGTGACGTGGCATTTATGTAAAACCTTATCATAGCGATTTTCTTGCTGCGTATTACATTATTTTTGTGCTTCCTCGTGAGCTCTTCCTCCATGTGGCTTGATGCATGGCTAGGCAGATGGCCGAAAAAGAATATGCGAAAGGCTTGGGAAGCCGTTAACGTTTTTTAATTATTACTTTTAAATCTCTTTAACTCCTTTTAAACAATCACTTTTCCGAAATTTCGGTACCGGGACTTTGGAGTTGTTATTAAAAATCATACTTCGTGAATAGCCGAACCCTGAAACCGAAAAATCCCAAAGGACTTCAGACTCATTTTTAGAACTAAGGGCGGCTCCATAACCAGAGAATAATTGAGTTTTGGATTTAGGGAAGAAAAAAAATCAACTTTGTTTCAACAGAATCCAAGACACAACAAGTCTCTAATGGCTGCTAAGGCAACTACATTACATCAATGAAATACACACAATGGAAAGAAAAAACATGAATGATGCCACAACCTCCGCAATAGATGAAGCTTCCTCCTATAAACTGCAGAAGGACTAACTCCAACCTCCAAACCCTCTCCAAGATAATGACAAACCATAAGATGAAGCTCAAGTGAAGATCCTCAATGGATCCTCCTCCTTTGTCTAGATAGGGTGGATCTTGCACCACCGAAACTAAACTACAATGGAAGGGTTTTTCCAAAAACCATAACGAAAACCTTGGCTCCAAGAGCACTCCAAAGAAATCAATCCAAAAACATAATGCCAAAGTGAAGCACTCCCCTCCTTTTATCCCTCTTCCATGCCTTCTAGGGCCTTCTCTTTTTTGACTAAATCAAATATGACCCTTATTCCCCTTTTACTTTCACTTTAAGATTAAAAGTCACTTTTAATAATGTTTAAGTAACTTATTAATCTAAAGTTACATTGTTTCCTTAATGTCACTTTTAAAACATAACATCTCCTAATTAAGTGACATTAAATAACCCCTTTTGACTCCCTTTTCTTCACTGACAAGCCACAAAATTCATTTCCACCATAGAACAGGGGAACCCAAAAATGGGGACATGACAAAATCATCCTTGGAATGGTCCTCAAACCTATGTAGTTAGGTCCTTCCTATGTATGTCACCTGAAAGTCTATTGTCCTATGTGAGAATCTCCCATGGGTCATAGAGTTCCATGTAGTATGATGACTTCTTAGAATAGAGATTCTTTCATTTATATGGAGAAAATGAAATGAATATATCATTAAGGTTACTCATTTTGATCGATTCATCTAGTAAGATGGAGCTCTAATATATGAAAACTTGTTCTTGTAGATCTAGGTCCAAGATAGGAAGGTGAAATTGGAGTTGTTACATCTCCAATGATTGATGAAATTATGGGGGTGAACCTTGCGCACTATGAATCATGTCCCTTTGGAAGTTTTCTCTCTTTATGGCTCAACTTTTTAACATTGGTTTGGTAGTTGGCCATGCCATAAAGTACGTTAGCTAGTTCAAAAGTGCAATGACCATCAAAGCCAATGGTATGAATACCACAATGGAACAAGTCCTCCTCGGCTAGAGACCAATAAGTTCCCCAATCTAGACTTGGTTATTTTAATGGACAAGTGGTTGTAGCAATAGGAATATGATGGATGGGACACCACCTAGCTTATTATTGATCAACCATTTACTATTTGGGGCCCAAACTCTATGATTGTTACCCTCCTCTAGAACTAGGATCTATTGTTGTTTCTTGATGTTTTTGGTTGTATTTATTGCCACCTTTTGACCATCGTATTTGTTTTCAATTCCTTATTATCTACCCCTGGCCATATGATTTTGGACTTGCGATATATCAAAGGCATAGATTCTATATTTTTGGATAGCCCCTTATTTGCCTCTAGTTTCTAGTTTTTACTTGTGATGGCTATGTGTGCAACCCACTTTATATAAAATGCATGTACATATCATTTTATTTTTACCAATATATTATAAGTTAAAAAAAGTTTTTTACTCAAAAAGACAAGTATGATTCCTATAACAAATGTTTCAAATTGATGATCTTTTAAAGAAATATATTACTCATAGTTAGTTGGTAAAGGCATTGATGATTCAACTCAAAGATGCAAAGTTCTATATTGTTTTCTTCTTGATACATCTTATTTGATAATAATTTATGTTTTTCCTAACATTATTAGGATGTTAATAATTATAATTAAATGAAAACTAATTAAAAAAATGAAATGGTAAGAACTAAGAGTTTGTTTGATTAAAATATATTATTTTCTTCTTGACACATCTTATTTGATAATAATTTATGCCTAACATTATTACAATGTTAATAAATATAGCTAAATGAAAACTAATAAAAAAATGAAATGCTAAGACGTAAGAGTTTCTTCTTGTACATAGTCATTTAGTAAGAAATCCGGGTGATTTAGTAAAAAATGTTCAATAGAATTGTAAAAGCTATATTTAAGAATTTTATCGCATCCTTTATTTATTTCTTTAATATTTTAATGATAAAAAAATTTATAATTATTAATATCTATTGTATAAATTTTACTATTTTAATAATTTTAACCAAAAAAATATAACAAAAACTAAAAAACCATGTTTCTATACAATTTTAAAAACTTGTATAGTCAATTTAATCATTATCATACTAAATATAAATAAAAAATTAAATACTTTTTATCACACTTTCAAAATAACCCTATAACTCTAACCTTAACATCATAAAAATATATTTTAATTCATATGATTACCTTCTAATAGGACATATATACCTTGCGTGTCCCAAAATCAATTACATAAAAAAATAAATAAATGAAAAGCACAATATTCGATGAGAAGGAAATTTTGTACAGACTTTTTTTTAATGTTTCACATTGCTATCCCCACAAGGAAGAAGACCTAAGCCTATATGAATGACTAACTCATCATTATGTATATAAAATCTGATTTTTTTAACTTAATATTATAATATTATTGAAAAGTCATTAATAATATGGATGTGATAATCAATCAGAAGATTGCTTAATTTCTACGTAAGCCTATGCTTTGTATAGAATTTGAATCAATACTTTACATACAAATTGACAAGAAATGCATAAACTTTATGCCATGTTATGTGACAGATGGTAACGAGTAGAGTCTCTATCTCTTTCTCCCTTTCACTATTGGTATTTTATGCTTTTTTTTTTTCCATGGCAAGCATTCAATATCCTATGCAGCCACGTGAAAGTGAAAAGTTTTCATGCAACTTGAATCATTGTGACCCTTTAATAATCAAGGATAGGGAGAAATACTTGTTTATTTTGGGCATGTGCCTTATTTTTAAATAATTTTCCTCTTTGTTGACTCTTCACCTCTCACATACTATAATAACATATAGAGACAAACCTTTGTTGAAGTGTGGTATGATTACATATACCCCACACTAGCTCTAACATTTCATAATATAAGTACCATTGACCACTAATTCCATCAATAAACATTATGAACTTGTTAATAATTTACATTATGATAAATAGAAGAGTCCTTGTTTAGAAAAAAAATAAAAAATTAGCCTTCTAGCCATGTATAGCAACAGGTGTTGCCATAACCAAGTATATGGTCCAAATTATAGAAGAGTCCTTGTTTAGAAAAAAAATAAAAAATTAGCCTTCTAGCCATGTATAGCAACAGGTGTTGCCATAGCCAAGTATATGGTCCAAATTTTTGGATTGAGGCATGGATGAGTTTTTTTTTAATATATAACAACAATAATG
>JASDQU010098015.1:8077-21475 GCA_032191745.1 Picea mariana | reverse complement strand
TGGAAGCACCAACTTCCTTTGTTTTCCAGCTGCAACTGGAAGGAGGCTCCAACCCCCTAGTTTCTCAGGCTACAACCTGAGGGAAGCTCTAACTCCCCAATTCTTTGGCTACAACCAGAAGGAGGCTACAACCCCCTAAGTTCTCTGACTACAACCGGAAGGAGGCTACAACCACCTATCCTTTCCCCATCCAACTGCCATGACGTAGAGGTAGAATGATGAAACCATTGTCACACTATCACTGTGAGATATACCATTGTACAACTATATCAACCTGTACCACTGACTTGCATCCAACTTGTACAACTGCCATGTAATCAATCTGTACCTGAATTGAACATATATCAACAAAAATAAAACAGGTACGTGACATGTAGTGTTGCAACACATGTATGTATGCACCCTATCTGTTATGGAGCCTGCGTATGTACATGACCAAACTATTATGCATCATCTGTATTCCTTTTGAAAACTAGGGTTTCCTTTCTCTTGAAAACTTCTTACCCTATGTAACTTCTTTCACATAGATTTGTAACCTATCACTATAACTAGACTGTATCTGTACCCTATGCTCGCATCCTCTTTACCCAAAGGCTCTATATATCTCTCTAGTCATGTGCCATATAAATGTGTGCAATCATAAACAAGTATAATATCCCTCACATGATCCAGACATCAAACCCTCTCTAGTATTGAACCTCTCAATACATTAACCACTTCACAAATAGAAGCTCTCAACCATGTACCATAAAAACCCTTAGCTATATTCCAAGAAATACAAGATGTGCCACGACTCTAACAAGATGTATCGATGATAAATTATACCAGCACTGTATTTCTATAGTTATTACTTATACAGAAGTTCCCATGCAGCCACTAGTCTCTCTAGGGAGAATTCTCAAATCTCCATAATCATTTCTCATGCATACATCAAAATCCAGCTATTCATAGAAATAAGACATACCTTTTGAAGCAATGGATAGATCTGATGTATCTGAGCACTGTAGACCTTCCTGGGAGCTTGATCTCATAATCTATAACATCTTCATCTTCATCTCTTCAAGTTTCCATGGCTTTACCAACATGTACGCACCCTAATTCACTATCAGCCCGCATACGCCTCAGTATGTATGCACCCTAATACATTGTCATCCTGCGTATGCCTCAGAAACTAGGGGTTTTTTTATTAGTTTTAATTCCTAAACTTTCATCGTCAACCCTTCATACTACCTCAGACTTTTGCAACTTCATATGTATCAATGAGTTCTTGCAATAAGCCTTACAAAACAAAAGATATTTAATGTGTTGAAGTGTGATTAAATGAGAGATTCTTACCTCTTATTTATACTTTCATGTAGCATCCCACTTTCCTTATTTTAGGGAGTTCTCCATTAACTTTATTATTTAAATAATTTCTTTTGCAAACACTTTGACATTTTGGGGCTTCTAGATGACTTATGAGGCTCCTCCAAATTCACATGGTCATAACTGTCTAAACTTGAGGATTTATGTGACATTCCAAATACCACCGGAAATGGCATGACATGCATTATCCATCTAGGATAGTTTCACTGACAAATTCACTGACCTTGATCTCATTATTCCATAATTAAGCATGGGTTCTCTAACCATACTTCTAGGATAACACAATCCACAAAGTGTCTTCCTGTGAGGGCTTTCACCATAAGGGGACCACTTTGGATTTCATCCATTTGTAATTCTTATAAACTATGAAAAGACAATAATGAGTTATCTTTACATCAAACAAGCTTGGGTCCATTACCCAAACCTTTGTGCTACCGGAATTTGCTACCAGAATTTCTTCAAGGGTTGACATCAATGACAACCAACCTTAATCAACATTCTCCCCCTTTGGCATTGATGGAAACACTCTGATGCAATACTGAAATCATGTCATGCAATACTAAATTCATATCACTCATGGTCCCCCCGGAACCATGCCTTTGTCCTCTACGTCTTTGTGACCATTTCTCCCCCTGGAATGATGCCTCTGTCCTCTCCATCTGATAAATCTCTCCCCCTTTGCCATCAATGGAAAAGGTATATTTACATCCGGGGTCGCTCCCCCTAACTGAATTGTCCTCTTTATGGTGCTTCCTCTTGTACATCTAAGACATATAAGATAAGCATTCAAAAGCATTCATTTTGGAGTAGAAATAACTCCGAGTCTCTGGCGAAGATACTCAAAGGCTTCTCGTGGAAGTGGTTTTGTAAAGATGTCTGCTACTTGTTCTTTTGTGCCCACATACTCAACTCTGATGTTCTTTTCTACAACTTGTTCCTGTAGAAAGTGATACTTGATTGGAATATGATTCATCTTGGAGTGCATCACCGGGTTCTTTGAGATACTGATGGTGCTTGTATTATCACAATAGATTGGAATGGTCCCCTCATACTCAAACTATATATCTATCAGAGTTTGTTTCATCCAAAGAACCTGTGTACAACATGGTGTTGCTGCAATATATTCTGCCTTGGCTGTAGATAAATATATCAATGATTGTTTCTTGCTTAGCCATGATACTAAACACTCACCCAAGTAGAACGCTACTCAACTGGTGCTTCGTCGATCATCAATACAACCTGCCCAATCAACATCTGTGTAGGCAATAAGTGATAGATCCTTTATTTTTGGATACCATAATCCAAACTCTTATGTTCCTTTGAGATATATGAAAATCCTTTTCACTGCTAATACATGTGATTCCTTTGGTGTTGCTTGAAATCGTTCCACCTTTCCAATTTCTTGCATTACATATTGTATGGATGTTGTCACAAATAGTAGGCTACCAATCATTGACCTGTATTCCCTCTGATATGTAGAGTTTGAATCATCATATTTTCTCATCTTGCAACTGGTTTGCATGGGAGTGATAACCGTTTTGCAATCTTCCATTCCGAACCTCTTTAGAATTTCTCTGATATACTTGGTTTGAGAAATAAAAATTCCTGTGTTGCTTTGACATACTAAAGTTTCAAAAAGAAGGATAGTTCTCCAAGTAATGACATTTCAAATTCATTTTTCATATCCTTTGCAAACTTATGGCTTAACCCGTCATCATCACTAACAAAAATAATATCATCAACATAAACTTCAATTAATAAAATAATATCTTGACTTACCTTGATGTAGAGGTTATTGTCTGCACTTCCTTTTCTAAACCCTTCCTATTGTAGATATTTATCTAGTCTATAGTACCATGCTCTAGGAGCCTTTTTTAGACCATACAAGGCCTTATTTAATTTACACACATAATCCGCGTTCTCTGACAATTAAAATCCTTCTAGTTGTTCAAGTAGAATTCTTCTTCAATTTCCCCATTCAGAAAAGATGATTTTACATCCATCTGATACACTTTAATATTTTTCGAGCATGCATAACCTAAAAGCAATCGGATTGCTTCCATTTTGGCAACTGGGGAAAATGTCTCTTCAAATTCGATTCCTTCAACATATGCATATCCTTTACATACCAATCTAGATTTGTTCCTTGTAACCTGTCCATCTTCATTAAATTTATTCTTGTATACCCACTTTGTGTCGATCACATTGTTGATCCTCTAAATTGACATCCCCACTACCCTATTATACTCCTCATCTATACCTTTTTGGCTTACCTAAGCTTGGATAAATGACAAAGAACACTACCATTAGCCATTGATGAGGTCATAAGGTAAAGTATAATTAATTCATGCATTTGTGTGGTTTATTGAGCTAGGAGACTAAATGTTTCATGTACTAATGTTTTAATTTTCCATGTATAACCTTTGACCTCTAGATGAGTCTAGCATTTCTGTACTAGCTCAACCATCCGATACTTATGCCCCAGATTGCCACTGTCCGAATCCGGTACCAAGCGCACCTTCCACTCAGATCCGGTACCGAATCTCACCTATTGCGATCCGATACGAACAGCCATAGACTATCGTGATCCGGTACCAACCACTTGTGCACTGTTCAGATTCGGTACCATTTACCGAATCTCACCTGTCACGATTTGGTACCAATATAGGAAGCATAATATACCAAGTTTAGCTCCAGATCGTACTAAAGATAATTGTTGGATGTTTTTTGAATCATTAAAGCTCTAGCAAGGTTATGTGAAGCTAGTTTGTTTATTTTCTTCATCCTCATACACTTTGTGTCATGAGGATGCAGCTTAAAATATGTAACCGAATATATATATTTGACAATTGACTGATTTGCCAAAGATTTCACCTCCTTGTGTTTCATGACTAAGATTGTTTAAATAGTCATGGCAAGGATGGTGGAGCTAGTAAAGAGTTATCATAACACAGTATGTGAAGAAGTGTTACATATTGCATAACAGGTTTTGAGTTGAATTTTAATAGAAGGATGTCAATTATTTCTAGGTCTTGATCATTTATGAATGAATGTGAGTTGAGTTGTTAGCATAGTTTGATTCTATGTTTTGAAATTTGAGTAAGAGGCATGCGTGGATTGAAAGAAAGCTTACTGTAGACTCCAGTCGCTGACCTATTGAAGCGGCAAGGGCCTACCGCCCAACAAAGGTCAGCATCCTTATAGATTAGTGTTAGTAGTTGATCTCAATAGTATAAATGTTAGACTAGATGAAGCTTTGATCTTTTCAGATGATAACAGTATAGTTCAGTTTAGGTTTCGATTGCTTAGAGATATTTTTTCATATGCTATGTTTCTGTTTTTATGAATTTGATTTTGTTTCATGGACATAAATGTTGGCAGCAGTAGTCAAACATATTTGAAGGAGAACTAGTGAAGTTCACAACAGCACATTGTGAACCACAACATACTCAGTATATTGACTATTGAACTACCCATGCTATGTCTTGATGATTGATGTGTGATTTCCCTTTCAGAAGTGTGATTGCATAGTTAGTTTTATGGGTCAGATAGCATAGTTTATTTTTCAAAAGAAATCCATCTCATACTTTCATGTGCCATAATGGAGTAGATATCCTCTCTGTGAAAGACAACCAAAGTGTGGTTTGATTTGCTAGTTTGTTTTATTTCCAGCATGCATAATCTAGAATAGTTCTATACTCATGATATTATAATTACCTTTCTTACTGGTGTCTTGTAAATCTGTTGATTACGAATCCCGGATTGATAATTAAGTAGCTCAACATTTTGGTGTTGTTTTCGGGGAGTTGCAAACGGTAGGAAGTGATTTTTAGCTTAGATTGTTTGCATAGTTTTTGAATGATTTTAAAGGATGCTTGAGGGAGGAGGATAAAATGTTTAAGACGTGAGTGAAGAGCCATGCGGCCACTAGAGTGGGGTTATCCGAAGCTAGGTTGCCTTCTTACCTTCTAGATAGAATTAGGATTTCAATTCAATTAAGAATCAAATTTCCATTTTATGCATAGATATAGAGATAATAAGGGTAGATTTGTAAGCTCTAAAGATTAAAAAACAACCCCCCCCACTAATCCAACTGACACTGGTGCAGGAAAAATTCCACCAGGATAAATTTCAAGGGGAGCCAGGGAGGCTCCAGAAGAAGAACCTAAAATGGAAGAATCAACATTGGGGTAGGCAGAACGTGAATTTGTTGAACATTTAGGAGACACACAAAATCTAGTTTCTGAACCATCTATTAGTGGAATGGAAGAAGAAAAAGGAAATGCAACCACTGAGACTGAGACCTTTGGGTTTCCAATCTTGGATATTTCCAGAAACATCATCATGAAGAATATCCCACTATCATAGTTACCCACTTTCAGAGGTATGTCAATTGAAGATCCAGATTTATTTTTATTCGAGTTTGACATATTATGTAGAAGCTATAACTACTCAGACGATTCCCAAAAAATTAAGCTCTTTCCTGCTACAATGAAATATTCAGCCTTAAGATGGTTCATGAGCTTAGGAGAAAATACAATCCTCTCTTGGGATCAGATGAAAGACACATTTTTATGGAAATACCAAGACTATTGTAAGGATAATGCTAAAAATGACATTTTTAAAATGCAACAAACAAAAGATGAAAGCCCTCAAGACTACTTAGAAAGGTTCTTATACAACTACCAGAAATCAAAATTATTCACCACAGACCCAACTGTGGTAAGAACCGTATTTTTGAAGGGTATTAGAGATTACTACATAGAAGTTTTAAATTTGTTAAGTTCAGGAGATGTGCACCACAATCCTTTTGCAGAGATTGCAGATTACTGTAGAAGATACTCAAGAGGACAAGCTAAAACAAGCAAAGCACCAAGAGATTCTTTTAGCAGAAATACAAGACAAAGCTCAGGAACTGTCACCAGAATTGAGTTAGGAAACTTATTAGAGAAATTTAAAACATACATCTTGAGCACAATCAGTAACCAGTTAGATACCCTAAAACTAAAAAAGAAACAAGAAGAAGAGATTGTTTTAGAAATCTTCTGTCCTAGATGTCGAAAGAAGCATGGTGAGAAAGAATGTCCATTAAATGTCATAGAAATCTATGGCCTGTGTACACTAGAGCACCCCACATCTGAGTGTCCAACTTTGCTTGAACTACAAGCCATGTGTAGGGGAGGAGGAGTCTCACAAGAACAATCATACCCTTCCAGAAGACCTTGGAGAGCACAAAACCCCAATGCATTTTATGACCCTAATGCACATTATCAACAACAACAATGGGGTCCTTCCCCAATGACCTATCCACAATGGACACCTCAACAAGCTCAAACTCAACCTTGGCAACAAGGTTGGAGGGGGCCTACGTATGGGAATCCCTCTTACCCTACATATCCACAGTATCCTACAAACATTTCCCAGTTACTACCTGGATTTAACCCACCACAGATGCAATCTTTACTCCCACCTCCTATACAACAAAAATTTTCAACCCCCTTGAACCCTAACCAGCAGCAACAAGTACCTATAAATGCCAATCAACAACCACAAAACCAAGATGCCCACAACCCTCTGAGACCAACAACAATCCCTGCCCAGCCAATCCATAACCCCAATAATCGACCCACCCACCCTGTGGAAAATGCAGAAGTTCAAACCTTTCCCACCTATGAAATTAAACTGTGATCAGGGAAAACTATAAATCAATCAAATTCTGGAGTAACAATTTAGGAAGAAAATGATAATCATTCTGAGGAAGAAAACACTCAAACCACCCCTGTAGAAGAAGAGACTTCCCCTCCTATTCCAATCACTTCTCATTCTGTATGATTACCTCAACAAGTTAATCTTCCACCCTACCCCGAAAGACTATTACTGAAGAAACTTGACCCACCCTTGCACAAAGATATAGAGGATGAATTACAAAATGTATGTATAAAAATACCTCTGCTGCAAGCCATTAAGGATATCCCCATATATGAAAAAATCATAAGGGATCTTTGCCTTAAGAAACCAGGAAGGAAAAATAAGGAACCTCCCCTTGTTCAGGTGGTGGGGTAATTGTCTGAATTTATTTCTGAAATGCCATACAAATATAATGACCCTAGGAACCTAGTAGTCACTGTTGAATTTAGTGGTATTTCTTTACCAAACACACTCATTGATTTGGGTGCAACAATTAATGTAATTCCTTTTGACACTATGAAAAATCTCCAAATCAACCAATTAAGACCAACCCAAACCATGATAGAGTTGGCATATAAGTCAATCATTAGCCCTGTAAGAAGTTCAGATGATGTCATAGTCACTCTAGCTTCTTGGGAATATCCAGTAGACTTTCTAGTCATCTACTCTAAATCATCCTCCAAACCAGGACACCCTGTGGTTCTTGGTCGTCCTTGGCTGGCCACAGCAGATGCCTTTATTAGTTGTCGATCTGGTGAGATGACTATATCCAATGGCACACATAGCCAAAAGCTTGTCCTCTTTCTTCTTGCCCAATTGGCACAGGAGATACCTCTCTGGTTAGAAAACCCCTATGGAGAAGAAGATTGCATCAGACCCCTGTTAACACTTGAACAGGTAAGAGGAATGCAAGAACAATCGGATGAACAAATCTTAAGTTTATTTTTGGCTTACACAAATTGTATTGAATACCCGAGGTCTTTTGCATAATTGTCACACATTTGTTCCTATAAGTTATTTGTAAGAGGAATACAAATTGTAAGTTCATCCGATTGTCTGAATTTATTTCTAAAATGCCATACAAATATAATGACCCTAGGAACCTAGTAGTCACTGTTGAATTTAATGGTATTTCTTTACCAAACAAACTCATTGATTTGGGTGCAACAATTAATGTAATTTCTTTTGACACTATGAAAAAGCTCCAAATCGACCAATTAAGACCAACC
Organism: Picea mariana; assembly: GCA_032191745.1. Taxonomy (NCBI): domain Eukaryota; kingdom Viridiplantae; phylum Streptophyta; class Pinopsida; order Pinales; family Pinaceae; genus Picea; species Picea mariana. The sequence goes on along the minus strand of JASDQU010098015.1, from coordinate 13,193 downwards.
CAAACCATGATAGAGTTGGCAGATAAGTCAGTCATTAGCCCTGCAAGAAGTTCAGATGATGTCATAGTCACTCTAGCTTCTTGGGAATATCCAGTAGACTTTCTAGTCATCTACTCTAAATCATCCTCCAAACCAGGACACCCTGTGGTTCTTGGTCATCCTTGGCTGGCCACAGCAGATGCCTTTATCAATTGTCGGTCTGGTGAGATGACTATATCCAATGGAACACATAGCCAAAATCTTGTCCTCTTTCTTCTTGCCCAATCGGCACAGGAGATACCTGTCTGGTTAGAAAACCCCTATGGAGAAGAAGATTGCATCAGACCCCTGTTAACACTTGAACATGTAAGAGGAATGCAAGAACAATCGGATGAACTTATAATAAGAACAATTTGTAAGAGGAATACAAATTGTATTGAATACCCGAGGTCTTTTAGGGCATGCTGGCTACTATAGAATATTCATTCTGAATTTTACAAGCCTAGCTACCCCTTTATTCAAGTTATTATCTAAAGAATCCAAATTCAAGTGGGATGATGAATGCCAAATATCTTTTGAGATTCTAAAACAGAAATTGTCAACTACCCCTGTATTAAGAGGACCAAATTGGTCCCTTCCTTTTCATATCTGTACCGATGCCTCAGAGATAGCTCTTGGGGCAGTTCTTGGACAAAGGGAAAATCAAATGCCTTATGCTATTTACTTTGTTAGTAAAACTCTGTCTCCAACTGAAGTTAATTATACGGTCACAGAAAACGAATTGCTAGTTGTGGTCCATGCTATCAATAAATTTAGACACTATATTACAGGATATCAAGCTTTTGTACACATTGATCATTCAGCCATCAAATTCTTAATGAACAAACCTGTAACAAATCCTAGAGTTACAAGATGGTTGTTATTATTACAAGAGTTCAATATCAACATTATTGATAGACCTGGTAAGGATAATCTTGTGGCTGATTTCTTATCTAGAATGATTCATCTGGTAGATAACGCACCAGTAGAAGATAACTTTCCTGATGAAAATTTATTTTCTATTTCTACATTCACTCCTTGGTATGCAGATGTAGCTAACTATCTTGTGACAGGGAAGATGCCTCAAAAATTGTCTCCTAGAGAAAAACAGAAAGTAATTCAGCTAAGTACAAACTACATGTGGCACGATGATTGTCTCTACAAAACAAGATCGGATTTGGTAATCAGGAGATGTGTAATGGAAGATGAAATTCATGATATTTTGCAAGCCTGCCATGATGGTCCTTGTGGAGGACACTTCGCAGACAAGAGGACCACTTATAAAGTTATGCAATCTGGTTATTATTGGCCTCATATTTTCAAAGATGCTAAAACCTATGTATCCAATTGTAATGAATGTCAACAAATGGGTAAGCCTATTGCATGAGACCAAATGCCACTTCAAGCCCAAGTAGTCATTGAGCCTTTCGAGAAATGGGCATTAGATTTTGTAAGGCCCATTAACCCTGTCTCTAAAAAGAAAAAGTACATACTTGTATGTACTGACTACGTGATTAAGTGGGTTGAAGCAAAAGCTTTACCAGCTGCAAGTGAACAATTAGTAGTAGATTTCCTTTTTAATGACATCTTTACTAGATTTGGTGTACCTTGAGAAATTGGGACTGATCAGGGAACTCAATTTACCTCTAATCTAGTCAAAGATGTTACAGAACAATACCAAATTAAACACAGGAAATCTACACCCTACCATCCATAGGAAAATGGACAAGTAGAATCTACTAACAAATTTTTTGAGTCCATTTCTACCAAAACAATATAGCTACACCATAAGGACTGGGCTGACAGATTACTAGAAGCCTTATGGGCTTATAGAATCACCTGGAGGAATACAACAGGACATACACCCTATGAGTTGGTGTATGCGAAGCAAGTACTTCTCCCCATAGAATTCCAGATCAAAACCTTTAGGACTGCATTACAAGTTGGCATGAACTTGGATGAAGTCCAGCAACAAAGACTCTTGCAGCTTAATGAGTTGGACGAAATCAGGCAAGAAGCACTTCAAAGAACCACCCTCATTCAAGAGCAGAGAACAAAATGGCATGACAAGTATCTCAAAAAGAAAAATTTTCAACAAGGAGATTGGGCCCTGTTGTATGACAGTAGATTCAAAAAATTCAAAGGTAAGTTAACTACTCGTTGGATGGGACCTTACGAAATTGACACTGTCTATGACAATGGTTCAATCAGGATAAAGACAATTGATGAACAATAGACAACACTACTTGTGAATGGTCACCGGTTGAGAATTTATAACAAACCCCTATCAAAAGAGGAATTTTTGACTCGTATACTACAGAATTCAGATATGTAGGTGATCAATAAGGAAGGAGACCTTCCTACTGATCCACATTGATTGATTGGTTTATTTTTAAACTTTTGTACATAGGTGTGTATTTTGTTTTGTTAATAAGGTGAAGGTAACAAGGGATTCTTACCTCCTTTTGTTTTACTTTCGCATTTTATCTTTGAAAGTAGATTTCTATAATTTATTTGATCCTTCAAGAACTTGCTAAACATCAGTTTTGTAGGCATCAACAATACTTTGTTCTACTCTGGTACCAGAAATCCTGTTCTGGTCCAGTACCAGCAATCCTGTGCTGGTCTGGTACCATAAGTCTATCCTTATACGGTACTACCAGGACACATCACCTAATTGACAAGGAATCCTACACATATTTCAAAATCTTATGTCAATTAATATGAAGTATGAAGCCATGCAACAACCAATTAAGCTGGAACCAAGAAGCCGAATGCAACATCAAATGGAAGCCCTTATGAAGAAATAATTTCTTTTGGTTCTGTTGCTGACTAAAGGGAAGTATCTTTAATTTATTTTGGTTCTGTTGCTAAAAGGAAGAATTTTTAATTTCTTGTGGTTCTATTGCTAAAAGGAAGAATTTTTAATTTCTTTCGGTTATGTTGCTTGTCAAAGAAGACATAATCTTTACCTATGATTGTTAAAAGAACCATGCTTAATCTGCTTTAAAGTCTAGAGGTTGCCTTTATCTAGTATTTCAGCATGATTAAAGGGATAAAAACTATATTAGCCTACAAGTAACTATCTCACCCTAACTAGACTTCAATAGTATTCATTGGATTATCTTTTCTAAAGAGTAACATATGAGTATATGAACACTCTCTGTCATGGGCACACTAGGAAAACTTTTATGGAAGAGGAGATATCAATACCCTAAGGTAACTTTAGGTCATTCTCTTATGGACAAACTCAGAAAAAATTATACATCTGGATCTAATGTGCAATACATAAGTTTATTTTTCCTTCAGACAAATCTTTAAAGACATCCAAATAAGAGAATACACCTTCCAACCCAATACCATCCCATCTTGTAAAAAGGTTTTCAAACAAGCCTCCCTTGTCACTATGCAAAAGAACTCTTTAATAAAAATTGAAATAGGTGACTATGGACAAGAAGCCTCTGATGGAAAAAGGGTTTAAGATACTAACCCTCCGGGATACTGAACAAGTATGCTGGAAGCGGGTATTGGTCTATGGTATGACTAGGCAAACCCATCAGGGTACTGAACAGGCCTGTTGGCAATGGGGCATTCTTCCCGAGGAAGGGATGTCTCTCACTAATTATCACAACTACCCCACCGGATTACTGAACAAGCTTGTTGGCAGTTGGTTCTGGTTGAGAAATGTCTCATCTATACTTGTCTGATTGAAAAATCCACTTTTTTCATCTAAAATATGAACACTACAAGCAAATCTCATTGTTAACATTTATGAGATACAACTCCAGATTAATAAACAAAGATAATTATTACAAGCAAATGTCCATTTGAGAATTACCCTAAGTCAACCTTACTGGTCTGACATCTAAATCCTACATTACCTAAGAAGGAAACTTCTTAAGAGTGGAGCAAAAACTAGGGAGTCTGATCTACTTATACTGTGAAATTTATCCATAACATCTAATGATAGTAAATCTCTGAAGCAAGTTACGTTGGATCTGTTCTTCTGGCAAAAATATAAAAACCTCCCTGTTTTCACTGTTGAATGATACCCTTGTTAATAAGTCATCAAAAGAAAGGCAATTTCAATTTTTTAGGCATGTGATCATATGCTAAGTGATAAATGCACTTTTGGAATTTGATTTGGTTTATTTCCTCTTATCATCTTTTCTCCATTATGATACAAAGTGTGAATCTTCTTGCATAAGGATATGCAACATCCTTGGCATGGGGGAGGATCAAAGAGCTCCTTCAGAACTCTTTTTTAGACTCACATCTCATCTTCAGAAACCAACATGGTCACCCTACAACCCTATAGAACCAAACACAAAAGAAGATATGCACATAATAAAAAAATTTCATGAAGTACAGGAAATTCTAGTACCAAGCTTCCAAAAAACTCTAGCCTAAAAAGATGAACTCTGACAATTTGCAAGCTTCAAATACAAAGGCAATCACATATGCTATGGGTATTGATTATACAATGGTAAAAACAAAGGTAACATGGTATTATTTATTTTCCTTTACTTATAAAACTACGAGAGGTATGAAAACATGTACTAGATCTTATGACCTTAGTGTTAAAACCATGCACCTAACTTTCACTTCCCTCATACCCATATGCTTAACCTTAATCAATCCTCTCATCACATAAGTGCCTGAAAATGATTGAAGGCAAAATCACATCAAAAGTGTGAATATGGAGCATGTCTAGTAATGATGAGCCACGAACGTGCTTCGTCCTTAAGCAATCATGAACGTATCTTGTGTCATGAGCCACGATTCAACATCAAATTCACCGCTCATAAGTCCAATCACCTATCCTGAACAACAATGATGCTTCGACACCCAACGTTCCGTCCCCATCATTGCACTAATGGGAAGAAATGAAATGTCTTATATGGGTGGCGAAGCCATCTAGATGAGCCTCATCTTGTCTTAATTTCCCTTTGTGGCATCTTTACTTAAACTCACCATTCGAATTAGCGACACCATCACCATATATTATGCCATTACCAACCTTTCTCCAGTTCTGAGCTTACCTCTCCCTACGATCTCCGGTACCAAACCCTTACCCTCATGAGCTGACTAAATCCTT
>JASDQU010098012.1:1443-22343 GCA_032191745.1 Picea mariana | reverse complement strand
CTATAGGGATTCGTCCCTATTGACCAGTCGCTAGCCCTGTCAGGGTTCAACGGTTGCAGAGTTTAATGATTCAGCATCACTGTAGCACTAAGGCACGAGATACAAAAGAAATTGTGTTTATTTGAATTGTGATCATGACCCGTGATCACATGGGAATGGAGAGAGAAAGAGCTAGCTTGCGCTAAGCCTCCATAGGTAATTCGGGGGTTTTGATTCTACAGAAATCAACTAAAAATTTGATTGAGGTAGTAGGTATGTGACAGTGGCAACGATAAAAGGTAAATTCCTACCCAAGGATTTGTTGAATTTATTAATGAAGTTGCAAATTAGATGCAGATGGAGATGTGGGTAAAGGTCTACACATAGGAATTTTACTAGTTGTCCATAAGATCAGTGTATAACAAGAGCACTAAATCTATTGTCGGGTATGTGAATGGATTGTGTTTTTCCATTGAATATGAGATTCCATTGGAGGATATCCACACAAGGAATTATTAACTTTGCACACCATCGAGAGAAATCATTGAAATGTTAATTAATGATAAGTGGCAAAGAACAATTAATTAATCATGAATGATTTAATTCTAATAAATTATTAATACTTGAAATGGGTTGGAAAATCTCATGTATAATTCATTTAATTGTAAAAACGAGAAATTAGTTGTGACAATCCAACTCACAAATTAGTTTCCTAATTTCAAGGGGAAAAAAAGGAATACTTGGAGTGAGTGGAAATTTCACGTAGTATTTGTAAAAATGGGAAATTAGTTTTATGTGAGAATCCAACTCACAAATTAGTTTCCTAATTTTAAGAGGACTTTAGTTTCCTAGTCTTAAGGAGGAATTTAAGGGTCTCATGAATTGGTTTGGACTCTTCCTCACTGTAACACCCATGTTTCCCCCAGCTTGTAATTAATCATTAATCAGGATCACCATGTGATGGCATGGGAACAATGTAAATGTATTATTGTTTGAATTGCCAATAACTGACTGTGGGGGTGAATCCTTGAAGTACTAGCCATGATATCACTAGAGGAAATAAATGAGAAAATTATGGAGAGGGATCATTATGTCAAATGACCCAAATTTCTCCTTGCTGAAATGATAGGCCTCATCCTGAACCCTAAGAGAAATCAGTTAATAAGAAAAGGAATGGTGGTTGAAACATCAACCACCCCCATGAATGGAAGCATGGTCTGGCTAAGGTGATATGAGGCTATCAGCCTAAAGTACCACAGAGTCCTGCAGACCCAGAATGATATGAGTTTCCTTCTGACAGAAGGAACATGATAGGCCCATAACCTTCCCGAGGAGGAGAAAGGCGACAAAAAAAAATGCAGGCGAAGGGAGACGAGAGAAGACACACGGGAAGAGAGTGGGCGTGAGGCTCTCTAGCTGAGAAGAGGAACTAAAATCTTGATAATTTGTTCTGGTTACTCGAGAGAAAAAGAGAAAATATATCTGAGACCTTACAGGAGAGTGAAAACTGAGCAGAGACTGTGAGATTGATGTTGATGAGGAATCTGATAAACCTTGCAGAGACCATGATAAGGAATCCCTGAGAAATTGAAAAATTTCCCTATTGATATCATGGCTTGGCACGGGAGGGAAAGAGTGCTAAGAGTGAATGCATCTGAGCCTATGGTTGGGTGGAAAGGCACACACCCAAAGTAATTTCGTTGGCTACAATATGAAATAGTTAAGTATTCTCATACCCTGTATATTTGAGTTGTAACTGTAAAATAAAGTTAGATATCCTGTGAATGTTTCAGGGATGTGCATGTTGCTTGATGGTTAGATTGTGTTCCCTTATCTTTTGCCCGATTGTGTATTTAAGAAAGTAAGGAACTATATGGTTTTTACACGTAAATGCTTGATCCCTATAGTGGCTTAAGTTTAAGAAAATAAACTATGAGTTCATCAACCTTGGGCATAGTTTCTCGTATGCATGTCAACATTCCCAGTTGTTTTGAGTATCCTGGGAGAAGGAGTCAGTTAATCTCAGGAGAAAGAGCACAAAGCACGCGCCAACACCTAAGTCTTTCATAATTGACAAAGCTCAGGAAGGATAGAAAGATTTAAGTCTCAAAAGGGAAGATCCTTTCGTTTGGAAGATGAGCAGACAAGATTCGTTCGGGAGGATCCAAGGTCTGTCACGATCGTTGGATTTGGAGAAGGATCTTAAGTGTTAATTTATTGAATCCTTCAGTCTTCACGAGTTCGGTGAATTTTTGTATTCGTCGTAAGGGAGACAAATCCTCCAAAGTCCCACAGCTCGAATTTAATCTGGGTCGTAGATCTGAGGATGCCCGAAAACTATTCCTGACTGTCAAATCTAGGCTTTGGTCAGTCCGAGACTGACCAACTCCGGAAGCAAAGAGGATTTTTCATCGCAAAATGCTCGAACATCGAAGTTACGAATTAACATGAGTCGTAGATTCATGGATCTATGTGGATGCACCATGACCGTGAGATCTGAGGGACATTTTAAGGCTGTCAGTTTGGTGTGACATGGAAAGATGATGTCACCAGGGTGACGTGGATCCACGATCAATGAGCCATGTGTCACCTCGATTTGTGCAATTTGTAGACCCTATATTCCTATTAGAGCATGACATATGTCACCCCCTAATGAGGACACATGACACCCCTAGCCCTTGCCACGTTTCTACCTATGGTTTGTTCTCGCCTAGCCAACGTGGTTGGTGATATGGCCGAGACTCCAGGAATCCAAGACTTTAGGATTTCAAAGGATTTGGGGTGTAGTATTGTAGAGGGATGTTCAACGTCGAACGACAAATTTTGAACACTGACGTTCAACATAGAACGCTGATCATCGAACGTCAACATTCACCATAGGACGTTGAACGCCAAACTCCAATATTCAACGTAGAATGTTCAATGTCAAACATCGAACATTCAAATGCCAAATGTTGAACGTTGATTGTCGAATGGATGAGGCCACATGGAGAGATTTCACGACTTCGGGGAGTATGCGTGCATATTTAAAAATGGGGGGTGACGTGGACCCACGATTAATGTGCCATGTGTCACCTCGATTCAGGCATTTCGCAGACCCTATAGGTCCATTAACACGTGACACGTGTTACCCACTGAAGGGGGAATGTGTCCTCTCTTCCTTGCCACATGGAAGAAGATCTCGTTGTCCAGATACTCAGCATTCCAGAGGAAGTTGGATGAGATTCATTAAAGGGTGAAGTTTCCTGAAATCGTGAACAACATAGTCCATCTCAGTCATCCATCATTAAGGACACATATCACTAGATCCTATAGTCTGAAGACTTAGCACTCTGGGAGGAAGTTGGAAACTACAGACCAAAACTCTCGAATACCAGAGTCACAATGTGATGTGGGCCGTAGATATCAGGAGCTTCGGGAGTTATTCCAATAGTTAGATCTACATCATAGTCAACCCGACATTGACCGCTTTGGGAGAGAGAATATGTCACAATCCAAAATCCTACGAATGTCGGAGCTATGAAGCATTGTGATCCGGTGATCTAGGGGTCCTTAGAAACCCTTCCCGACCATCAAATCAATCCTAGTGAAAGGATAGCTTCAAATACTTCAACAGAGTTATACTCTGGGAGGTTTGAGCTATTGGTGATTGAGAACATCGTCGGAGCGCCAAAGGTCAAAGTGACGTGGTATGATGATGTCACCTAGGTGGGGGGGGGGGTTACGTGGAATCATCATAGGTGTGACATGTGTCACCCTTTTCTTATGCCAAATTTCATCCGCTAGACCTAGGTTGTGGTCATCCCAACGCTGACCACTCCGAGAGCAAGGAGGAAGTTACACCACGAAACCCCTGAATGTTGAACTCTCCTCTCGCTTAAGTGTGCAATGGGGAGAGAGCCCCACCATCGGATTTGATGGTGGATGGAATTTCCACCGTGGATGTAGGAACTTGGAGACTGTATGTGTGAGGTGGATCCACGTGGCCTTTTCTCAATGAGGCTCACATAAATTTGGATGGGCATAACTTCCGATCTGGAGCTCGGATTGGAGAATGGCAACAGTGGTTGGAAATTTCTTGATGATCAAAAGAGGATGTAGAACTCGGACAGAGGATCCAGAATGTTTGAGTAAAGTGAAATTTTGATGCCCCATTCCTTAAAAATCAATTTAAGGGGTTGGATGTGTTACAAAATGGTATCATAGCATGGCAACAACACTTGGCCTACTTGGGCTCATGCACGAGTCATAGAAAAATCCTATTAGAGGAATTTAATGGGTAACACCCTATTTTACCCATTCCTAAGAGGCTTAGTAAACCTCTAATGAAGAGAGGAATGAAACTTTCTATTATTGATAGATGCTTTGGAAATCTGCACTGTATATGTTGCTAATGTTTCCAAATAAAGAAGATGACTTCACTGTGCAATCGTACGTGTTGTTGTAYAGACATAAGATTGAGTTACYGAGGCTAAGATGAKCCTTTTTTGAATATTACTTCCAAACWAAAATCATCTGCATAAGTTCCTTGAGTAGAAGGATGCATATTTAAAATTTAGTTGGGATTTTACCCAATGACATTGAATCATGCTAGTCTGTGGAAGGGGAATCCTACCATTTTCTTTTCGGAAATGATGGCCACTCCTAAAGGAGAGGGATTATGCTGATGATCGCTAATAAAAATACTTGGATGTGAGTCATAGAAAAATCCTATTAGAGGAATTTAATGGGTAACACCCTATTTTACCCATTCCTAAGAGGCTTAGTAAACCTCTAATGAAGAGAGGAATGAAACTTTCTATTATTGATAGATGCTTTGGAAATCTGCACTGTATATGTTGCTAATGTTTCCAAATAAAGAAGATGACTTCACTGTGCAATCGTACGTGTTGTTGTATAGACATAAGATTGAGTTACTGAGGCTAAGATGAGCCTTTTTTGAATATTACTTCCAAACAAAAATCATCTGCATAAGTTCCTTGAGTAGAAGGATGCATATTTAAAATTTAGTTGGGATTTTACCCAATGACATTGAATCATGCTAGTCTGTGGAAGGGGAATCCTACCATTTTCTTTTCGGAAATGATGGCCACTCCTAAAGGAGAGGGATTATGCTGATGATCGCTAATAAAAATACTTGGATGTGAGTCATAGAAAAATCCTATTAGAGGAATTTAATGGGTAACACCCTATTTTACCCATTCCTAAGAGGCTTAGTAAACCTCTAATGAAGAGAGGAATGAAACTTTCTATTATTGATAGATGCTTTGGAAATCTGCACTGTATATGTTGCTAATGTTTCCAAATAAAGAAGATGACTTCACTGTGCAATCGTACGTGTTGTTGTAYAGACATAAGATTGAGTTACYGAGGCTAAGATGAKCCTTTTTTGAATATTACTTCCAAACWAAAATCATCTGCATAAGTTCCTTGAGTAGAAGGATGCATATTTAAAATTTAGTTGGGATTTTACCCAATGACATTGAATCATGCTAGTCTATGGAAGGGGAATCCTACCATTTTATTTTCGGAAATGATGGCCACTCCTAAAGGAGAGGGATTATGCTGATGATCGCTAATAAAAAGACTTGGATGTGAATGGATTGAAAGGATCCCTAGCARTGATAATTATTGTTTTAAACCYAGTATATRTGTATGACCCCTCATGATCATAGGATTAATGRAAATGGTAAGGTCAATTTACTRATTGAAAATTGTTGCTGGAATAATCCAGTAAGMAAGTAAAGAGGAACCCTATTGATTGAGAGTAACCTTCATGAAGGTAGAAGTGAATCGACAAGAACAAGTTCAAAAGCTCATGGTTATTCTAATGGAGTCTATATCCATGATAACTCAAGGGCATATCTATGCATAAGAATGCATATGGAAAAATATTGAACATGCAAATTAGGCATGTTATAACATGTGGTAGGTTGTAAGGTATGGTATACCAATGGACCTTTTAGATGAGGATGACCTTATGAAAGCAAGATTTAATAGCAAGAATGAAATTCAATAGTGTTTCAGCCTATTGCCTTAATACGATAGGATTGTAAGGATTTATGAGAGACCAATGTAAGGTCTGATTAAGGATGTGCCAAACACCTTTGGATTGACCAGTGGGTCATATTGACATCCATAGGTGGATGATAACCATATGGAAATAGCTTGGTATACTCATATAGATATAAGAGGGAGTTTATAAAAATATTCCCTTGTAGAAATATCTTGAGTAAGAATGGTTTGAGGCATGAAAGAGAAGCTTGGTAAGTTGTCTTGTTGCATTGGGGAACTATTGGATTTTCCCAGATAATATTTCTGGGCTATTCAGTCATCTGATAACACTAGAGGCAAGAATAATTTATTGTTGGTTGTTTTCATAGAGAAGAGGGACATAGTTATGATTATGTTTGTTAAACTGGCCATGTGAATAGCATGTGAATGACTGCAAGCTCCCAAATGAAAGGGAAGCTCGGTGTTGAGTATCTCTATGGAACTTGTTCTGAGAATGGTAGTAATATCCTTGGGAGAAGGATATGGAAGTATGATACACCCATGTGCATGTATGACATGGAAAGGGTGTAAGCAATGAGCTTTCATGATGTATGCTTGGGCTAGGTGGGTATATGCTTGAGTGCATGAATTTAAATGCATTTTGAGGTTGCTTGATATGAAAACTGATATTGAGACCAAGTAGATATGAATGATATTAAATGTGCAATTGATGTGCATATATAATGTATGAAAACATGTATGCTAAAGGCACAATTTGACTTCCTAAATGAGTGATATGTAAGGCAAGAACTACACTTTCCAAGATTGAATGAATACCATGGATGCATGGCCGACTCTATTCTGAGGAGTCATGAAAGATTGGTTTTGAATGATAGCTTGAGGGGAATGTGTTCCATTTCCTCGGGAAAGGCTAGTGTAAATAGATGAAAGAGTAGATGAGTAAGGACGCTTTGTTTTCATGACAAAAGGCAACATGATTAATCCTTTGAGGACTGCATGAGAACAAATGTGAATAATCATAATTTAAATGATTTATGATTATGCATGTGGTTAAGTGAATCATGGATGTAAGTTAGCAAAACAAAGATTATGTGTGGACAAATAATCTAGATGCATAACAAAGATGCATGTTTATATTCCTTATGGAATATTCGGTAAACAGTTGAAGCTAACTCAAGGTTGAGGCCATCACAGATAGAGAAGGATATGCAATAAGGAAGTTGCATGCTAAAGGAGTTCCCTATGGAAGAACTATGTGAAGACTCTGTCAAGAGAACGAAGTCACCACCTTAATGAATATTGAGAATTGAGCAGTGGGATACAAGCCTATTTATATAAGAAATCCTGGATTACATTTTAAAACAAAATATATGAGTGGAAAACTAACCAATGAGTGTAGACCATTCTGATAACCAAATGGTAAGGTGCAACGTGCACAGGGTCATGGCTCATTATGAACAAAAAGTTTTCTATTAAAGCATGTTGATGTATCCTAAGAGTTAGGGTGAGACTAACCAAGGTTGCTCAAGGAAAAGGGAAGGAAGATCCCAACAGGGAGTAATTGAAAAAGCAAAGAAAAGGAAAAAGGAGGAACATTTTTCCATCGTAAGAACTCTAAATTTCTTACAGAGTTGTAGGTCGTAGATGAGAAGATATGAATAACAAGTACAACTTGATAAAGGAGAATAAGTAAGTAAGTAATTTTGAATGAATAGGATTGGTTGAATCCATATTAAAAAAAGGTAGCGAGGCCTTGGAAAATAACCCAGTTGGATTGAAAGTCCTAGGCTAATCTGTAATATATTTGCAGAATGAAATGAATATAGATTATTATCAAAATATTCTTAACAAAGAATAACAGATATACAATAAAATTGGTTTCTATCCAATAAGAAAATAAGTTGAAACTATAAAATGCAGCGGAAACAATCTTGTTAGAATGGTGGCGTCTTATCTCTGAGAAGAAATGTGACATCTGCACTCATTCGCAAGAAGATGATTACAATGAGGCTCTAAAGGAATTTTTACAATAAACATTCAAAAAACCTAACCCTAGGAGATGAAGCGCCATAATTCATGTGGGCCTCGTTTGGGTAAGTTGGTACATCAACTTCCTGAGGTCGTAACTTTTTCATACGATCTTCGTTTTAGGCGCACAATAGCCCATTGAAAGGTCTATTCAAGGACTTCACATATTTTTTTATCTATCAAAGTTCATTCTAATTTTCGTGAGCCCTAAAAAACGTTATTTAGGGCCTCAAAATGGCCCCGCAAGTCATGGACCCGAAAATTAGGGAAAAAACTGCCAAACTGGAAAACTGTCAAAATGAGCTAGTTGCAATAGGTGGGAGGCCATCGACATCCATCTAGATCATAGGTTGTGTAGATGGAGTGGGGAAAAGGGAAGATCCTTAACTCATTTCTTGTTCTACATTATGTTTTTCTTTAGGACGAGAAAGCTGATATGATGATCAAAATAAATGTTTTGACACCATAATGATGATGATTGTATGACTGAGGAAACATTTGAGAATTGCTTGTGTTTCACTCATGGAAGCCTTAAGGATAATGTGATCAGGTGCATCGAGATATTCTAGGACAAATCTGAAAACTATTTCATTGATTTAAAATCTATGATACTTGCATTTTTATTTTACATGATGACTAACATATTTATGATGTATGTCATGTGTAGAAATAAATTGGAACTATTGAGGAAGACAGTTGCTAATTATGGACAACCTCAAGCAAAGGATGACTATGAGAAGGTGGTTTTCAAAATATTGTTGAAGCGGCTTTAAAAGTCCCCATAAAGCACCATTAATGAGGTAATATCAAAAAGGGTTTTAGCAGCCAGAACATGTATAAACTGTCCATACCTATATGGCATAAGGTATCAAGGAATTTGGTAAGAATCCCTTATGAAAATATTCCATTATCCTAAAGATATGCAAATAATTGTGAGTGGTTGTTGTATGCTATTGCTACCCAAGTGGGGTAAGATTCAGGAAAGAAGAATCTGAACAATAGAGAGAGGAAGTCTACGCCATTCAAGGATGAGTTATAATCCTTGCAAGAAAATGCATGAGTAAAGAGTATCATGGGTACAATTACCAATCTAGGGAGATTGGGGAGTAAAGGTACTCATAGTTAGCGCATTGCATGGAATTGCTTCGAGGAAATGCAGGTTTGCATAAAGGGAAGAAAACAGATTTTCCATTGAGGAAGGAGGGCCTTCCAATATTTTACTTACATTGTATAGGTATTAAAGAAAAGAGAAATTTGGGTGGCCATGAGTGTTGGCACCTTGGTTACTAATGAAGGAAGAATGCTTGGGTGCATTCAAGAGAAACATCTAGTTTCATGTGCATTGATTTGGGATCATGATCAGCCTGTAGCAGGAAGCATAGTCATTTTGTAATAGTGAACAAGAAGGACTAAGCCATATGGTGAAGAGATTGGTTAAACTCCAACACACCATAGTAGAGTGTTTGTCACCAAGTGTGGCAGCTTGAAAATCAATGCAAGGGTGCATTGGGTATGAGTGTGGCCATGAACATTGGCACATTGATTAAAGTCATTTAATATTTGAATTGTATTGGAAAATTTAGTATGTTGAAAGGATGCTTACATAAATAATAATATTTCCCTTTTTCTTTGTACCCTTGAATAGATGAAAATGAATTGGACTGTTAGTATTCATCGTTTGAAAATATAATGTGCATGCAAACTAACAATTTGTTTAGTTGAGTAATGTTGAATTTGCAGGAGGAAAATGGGCTTGGATATGGAAGTGTTGTAATCCCATAAGGAAGACAAATTGCCTGTTGAGATAAACTATTATGGGAAGGAAAGTCCCATACTTGTGAATCTAGTTCTTGTGCAGAACAGATCTGAAAATAAATGAGGAATGTGGAAATATGTGGGTAACAGATTTGCAAGAAAATTATGAATTTGAAATTGATGATAATTTCTCATAATTTTGTATACATGTGATATAGGTGAGATGAAAAACATTTGTCTAGGGAGGACATATGAAGGTTTTCAAGATGGAAAGCATGAAAGATGCTACTATTGAGATGAGAGAACCCTATGGTAAGACATGATCACCTAGAATATGTTGTGTTGTGGAAACACAAGCCGTCGGGACACCTCGGCAGATCAAGACTGAGGGTAGCCTCGACTGTAAGGCTCAATGAAGTCACTGAAATTATTCTTGTTCGAGAAATCCTTTGCAAGGAAATATGGATCGCTCGAGGAAATATATAGCAGAGAAGGGGATGCCTGAGCCTGGGCCTGGAAGGTGAGTGACCACAAGGAAGATGAGACTTTGATAATTCTTATAAACTATTGATTGGGATCATGCACATAATGGGGTATGTCCAGGAAAAAAAAATAGTGAGCCTAGATAACAAGAAAACCACGTGGACACAAATGCACGAACTGCAAAGATGAGTATTGTGCTAAGTTATGAATTTTTTCTTGAATTTTATGCAACAATAAAATGTTTTCACATAGAATTATGATTAATATGTGTGTTGTCCAAGATTATTGAAGACAGGTGACGAAGGTTAAGATTCTGGAAGGGACCAGACCGAGAAAGATGGTTAAGATTTCTGAAGCAGTTGGATGAGAAAGACATGACTTGTGTTACTAAGAAAGAACACCGAGGACTCTGTTCCTTTTAAGGGGTAGGGGATTGTAACACCCAAGTTTCCCCCAGCTTGTAATTAATCATTAATCAGGATCACCGTGCGATGGCATGGGAACAATGTAAATGTATTATTTTCTGAATTTCCAATAACTAACTGTGGGGGTGAAGTTTTGAAGTACTGGCCATGACATCACTAGAGGAAAGAAAAGGGAAAATTATGGAGATGTTTCATTATGTCAAATGACCCAAATTTCTCCTTGTTGAAATGATACGCCTCATCCCGGCCCCAAGGAGAAATTAGTTAATAAGAAAAGGATTGGTGGTTGAACCATCAACCACCCCCATGAATGGAAGCATGTTCTAGCTAAGGAGATAGGAGGTTGTCAGTATGAAGTACCATAGAGTCCTGCATACCTTGACTAATCTGAGTTTCCTTCTGACAGAAGGAACATGATAGGTCCATAACCTTCCCGAGGAGGAGAAAGGTGAGGAAAAAATTAGAGGCAAAGGGAGACGAGAGAAGACACATGGGAAGAGAGAGGGTGTGAGGCTCTCCAGCTGAGAAGAGGAACTGAAAGCTTGATAATTTGTTTTGGTTACTAGAGAGAACAAGAGAAAATATCAATGATAACTTATAGGAGAGCGTGAACTGAGTAGGAGACAACGATCTTGATGCCGAGGAGGCATCTGATAAACACCGCAGAGACCATGACAGAGAACGAATCCCTGAAAAACTGTGAAATTTCCCTAGTGATATCATGGATTGGCACGGGGGTGGCCAGAGTGCTAAGATTGAATTCCTTTGAGCCTATGGTTGCATGGAAAGGCGCACACCCATAGTCAGTTCCTTGGCTACAATCTGAAATAAATAAGTATTCTCATACCCTATATATTTGAGATATAACTGTAAAATAAAGTTGGATATCCTGTGAATGTTTCAGGGATGTGCTTGTTGTTTGATGGTTAGACTATGTTCCCTTATCTTTTTCTTTATTGTGTATTTAATCAAGTACGAAACTATATGGTTTGTACACGTAAATTCTTGAGCCCTGTAGTGGCTCAAGTTTAAGAAAATGAACTGTGAGTTTTTCGACCTTGGGAATAGTTTCTCATATGCATGTCAACATTCCCAGTTATTTTGAGTCTCCTGGGAGAAGGAGTCTATTAAGCTCAGGAGAAAGAGCGCAAAGTGCACACCAATGCCTAATTATTTCAGAAATAATGAAGCTCGGGAAGGACAGAAAGATTTGAGTCTCTAAAGGAAAGATCCTTTCGTTTGGAAGAAGAGCGTATGAGATCCGTTTGGGAAGATCCAAGGTCTATCATGATCGTTGGATTTGGAGAAGGAGGGAAGGTGTTAACTCCTCGACTCCTTCAGTCTTCGCGAGTTCATAAAATTTTGGTATTCATCATAAGGGAGGCAGATCCTCCGAAGTCTCGAAGCCTGAAGTTAATCTGGGTTGTAAATCTGAGGATGCCCATGAACTATTCATGACCATCAGATATAGGTTGTGGTTAGTCCAGCGCTGACCAACTACGGAAACAAAGAGGATTTTACATCGCAAAACTCCTGAACATCGAAGTTATGAATTAATGTGAGCAGTAGATTCATGTATCTACATGGATGCACCATGACCGTGAGATTTCAGGGACGTTTGAAGGTTTTCATTCTGGTGTGATGTGGAAAGATGACATCACTAGGGTTACGTGGATCCACGATCGATGATTCACGTGTCACCTAGATTTTTTCAATTTGTAGACCCTATATGCCTATTAGAGCATGACACATGTAACCACCTAATTAGGACACATGACACCCCTGGACCTCACTAAGTGTTTGCATATGGTTCGTGTCCGCCTGGCCAACATGGTTGGTGATGCAATCAGGACTTCGGGAGTCTGGGACTTCAGGAGTTCGGATGATTTGGGGTGTAGTAGCGTAGAGGGACGTTCAATGTAGAACGCCGAATGTCGACATTCAATGTAGGACGTTGAACATCAAACATCGATGTTCAACGTAGAACATCGAGTGTTCAAATGCCAAATGTCAAACGTCGATCGCTGAATGGTCGAGGCCACGTGGAGATATTTTGGGACTTCAGGGAGTATGCATGCATTAAGGAAAAAGAGGGGGGTGATGTGGACCCACGATAAATGTGCCACATGTCACCTGGATTCGATCATTTCGTAGACCCTATAGGTCCATTAACACATGACATGTGTTACCCACTGAAGGGGCCATGTGTCCTCTCTGCCTTGCCACATGTCATCTATGGAAATTACCTATTTGGTCCACGTGGCAGAAGATCTCGTAGTCTAGAGACTCAACACTCCAAAGGAAGTTGTACGAGAGTCATTAAAGTGTGAAGGCTCCTGAAATTGTGAACAACGGAGTCCATCTTAATCGTCCATCATTAAGGACATGTGTCTCTAGATCCTAAAGTCCAGATACTTAGCACTTCATGAGAAAGATAGAAACTATACGCCAAAAATATTGAATATCGGAGTCATGATGTGACGCGTTCCATAGATCTGAGGAGTTTCAGAGCTATTCTAGCCATCAGATCTACGTCGTAGTCAGGTCGGCATTGATCGCTTTGGGAGAGCGAAGATGTCACAATCCAAAAACATCTGAATGTTGGATTTGTGAGGCATTGTGATTCATTGATCTAGGGGTCCTTCGGAACCCTTCCCGACCATCAGATCAAGCCTAGTGAAAGGATAACATCAAATAATTTGGCAGAGTTATACTCCTGAAGGTTTTACCTATTGGTGATTGAGAACATTGTTAGGGCACTCATTGTAGGTGTGACATGTGTCACCCTTATCTTCTGCCAAATTTCGTCTGTTGGACCTGGGCCATGGTTAGCCCGACACTGACCACTCCAAGAGCAAGGAGGAAGTTGCACCATGAAACCCCCGAACGTTGAACTCTCCTGTTTCTTAAGTGTGCAATGGGGAGAGAGCATCGCCATTGGATTGGACGGTGGATAGACTTTCCACTGTAAATGTAGGAACTTGTATACTATATGTGTGAGGTGGATTCACATGGGTGCCACATGGCCTTTTCAGAATGAGGCTCATAAAACTTCGGATGGGCATAACTTCGGATCCGGAGCTCAAATTGGAGAGTGGTGACAATGGTTGGACAACTCTTGATGAGCAGAAGAGAATGAAGACCTCAGACATAAGATCTAGGACATTTGAGGAAATCAAAATTTGATGCCCCATTCCTTAAAAATCCATTTAAGGGGTTGGGTGTGTTACACTCAGTTTATTACAAGTGGATTCCTAGTCTCAAAGAGGAAGTTAAGGGTCTTTCTCATTTTTTTCCTTGTGTATGTACTAGATCCTAAATTCATCGATCTTGTCTTTTGGATTATGGAGCTAGGAAAAGTTATTTAAACCCATTTATTGGGAGGCCATTGTGGAGGCCCTTTGGAGACTCTTTGGAGAAATCTTTTAGGAGAGAAACAATCACACATGATTGTGGTTTGTATGTAAGCCCCTTTTGGGAGAATGTATCCCTTGTGAAAAGGAGAATCAACCCCACATTTGGAGAAGCAATGACATCAATTTGTATTCCAAGTGGGTCTAGAGACATAGGCATACTGGTGAACTATGTTATCAATTGTGATCTCTTGTCATGTGTTTTTCTTTCATATCATGTTTCCTTATACATTCTTTAATTCCACAATTATGTTTTATTAAATGCATTAAGTAATGGATTATGAGACAAACAAAATATTTCCCCAAATTATATTCAATTTGGATTCAATCCTTCTTAGCACTTCAATGTCACCTTTAATGCAATCAGTTTAATAAAAATTATCTTAAATCTAACCTTTAATGGAGTGGCATAGAATCGAGTAAAGATTGGTAATAGGGTCACCCCAGTCTAGATCAAGTGGTATCAGAGCATGATTTCCAGGGATTGCAGGTGTTGAATGCAAGATGGAAAAGACACCAAAGAAGGCATGGCTCAATGATCTACAGGAAATAAATCAGAGCATTCAAGCAAAGAATGTCGAGTTGAAGAAGATGCTACGATATATAGAAGAAGAGAATCATAGATTGTGACTTCAATTACTATCCACGAAAGAGGATCTGAAAAAATTGCAAAGTGATGAAGTCTTAGGAATTCCATCCCCCACACTTGATCCAGAATTGATAACTGAGGTAAATTGTACTTCTTCAATTTCATGTTCTTCTCATTATATTGATGACTTTGGTGCTTTTGAGCAACACACTACAAGCATTGGCTTGAATCTAATGAAGAAAATGGGGTATAAAGGAAGAGGCCTTGGAGCCAATGGAAAAGGCATTGTGAGTCCCATCAAAGTGGTGGAATTACCTCAATATGTAGGACTAGGCTATGTCATAGAAGAAGTTGGGGAGTGCTCCAAAGAATCAGAAGCAAGGGAGTCCTCAAGTGATGAATCAGTGCAGGATGATAGAACATCATCCCATTCTGATGATCGTGATTATGAGTCATATCCAAAGGGAGGTGAGCGGTTCGAGGAAATATCTAAGGCAAGTTATCCTCGCCAAGACAACACCAAAGACCACCAAACAAGGTATAAAAAGTACCATTATTCATACATTCCTTTTGATTATAAGGAAACTGGAAATGATCAACAAATTCTATGGAATAGAAAACCATGTACTTTTTGTTGTATGAATAACCATGTTGTTGCCAAGTGTTGGAAAAGAATGACTTTGTATAGGAAGGTTATAGAAACAAGGAAGAAACCACGACATGAAGACCTTTCTCCATGTTAGGATAAAAAGAAGGGCATGAAAACACGAATCAAGAAGAACCATTGTGCCCATTGCAAAAAGGGTGGACATCAGGAAACCACATGTTGGACACTCCATCTAGAGTTGTGTCCAAAGAAGGACAAGAAATCCAACGAAGCAGCTCAAAAAGGAAGCCAGCTACAGGAAGAAGATCAACTACTAGAAAATAAACAACTCAAAAAGGAGTATATATTTGTCTTGATGACTAATAGGATGAAAAAAATATTTGAGTTAGTTGATAAGGGCCACCTATTTTGAGTAACTGAGCCATGGGGCTCAAAAATAGCTTAAAAATCAAAGTGCCCATATTTTATGAAACCAACACCACGTTAAAGAGTTCACTGCAATATTTTCAACGGTGCAAACGACTCGTCAAACGGAGTCACAGATCAAAATATATTGTGATATGAAGTTTTTAGAAAACATGCGATGCCAGTGAAATCCGTACAATGATGACATCAACATGTTGAGTTGGCAGATGCAGAGGAGGACGCATGTCTTGTTGACATCAGTGTGACATCAACAAGATGACATGGTAGCCCAAGAGGCTGCCACGTGTCACTCACTTTTAGTTGACTTGGCACCCAGTTGGACCAACAAAAATTTTCCATGTGTCATGCCAACATTAGCATGCTAAAGTGGAAAATGACTAGGACAATGATGTGGAAACTGATTGGGTCGATGACATGGAAGATCCATACAGTTGACATGGAAAATCCATACAGTTTACATGGCAGGGTTGTACAACTGACGTGGTAGGTCCGTACAACTTACATGGAAGATTCGTACAGTTGACGTAGCAGGGTCATACGGATGAAGTGGCAGGCCATACGGGCTGATGTGGTAGGTCGTATAGGGTGACATGGAATATGGCTTCAGTATATGACATGGCAGGTGATGTCATCATCAGACGTGGCATCTAACTAGGTTGTTGACCGTACAGGTGATTGGGTGCCACGTGGACCAATCATAGGATGCCATGTGGCAACCTAAACTTTCCCAATGAGGGATGGGAATGAATTTTGAGACTGTATAGGTGCATTTATTAAATTCCCAATGGCATGCAAATCAAGGCAAAAATCCCAAGGGGGTCCAGAAGTCACGGTGACGGAATTAAACAAAGAATAGTTTTTTTTCACGATTTTTCACTAGGAATAAAATGGTGTTGTCTATTTTATGATCGGAGCAGAAGAATTTGAGGGCTATGGAAGAAGCCCAAGTTTTCCATTAATTCTTTGGCATGCTTTACGAGGCAAAGAGCCCAAGAAGGTCTAAGATGAGCAGTGTCATAATTTGACACAGAGAAAGTCATTTTAACATAATTTCGCACCAAAATCGCAATGGCGATGTCCGTTTTTGCATTTGAGCATCCCATCATGAGGCTTATGGCATGAAACCCAAATGTAAGCGTTATATTTTTGTGGCTTTATTTATTTATGAAAATTTTCAAAATATGTATGCATGCTACATATTTCGTTGAGCATTGAGTGTTGCAGCAAGGCAACAAGACATGATATTTTGCAAGAAACTCATCATATTAGCCTTTGCGTGCAAACCAAGGCGATGTAGTGCTAGTGAGGCTATTTTGGAACTTCGTCAAAAAGTGGCCAAACTTATAGTCAAAAGTATCATAATTGCGAGAAAAATATGATGGTGATGATTATGCTTGAGTCTGAGAATCATATTCAAAGAGGATTGTTGTCACTGTAAGCGTTATATTTTTGTGGCTTTATTTATTTATGAAAATTTTCAAAATATGTATGCATGCTACATATTTCGTTGAGCATTGAGTGTTGCAGCAAGGCAACAAGACATGATATTTTGCAAGAAACTCATCATATTAGCCTTTGCGTGCAAACCAAGGCGATGTAGTGCTAGTGAGGCTATTTTGGAACTTCGTCAAAAAGTGGCCAAACTTATAGTCAAAAGTATCATAATTGCGAGAAAAATATGATGGTGATGATTATGCTTGAGTCTGAGAATCATATTCAAAGAGGATTGTTGTCACTAGATGTGAGAGAGTTCATCTTATACCACGTGTTTGTGAGATCATCCTTTGTCAGAAGAGATCAACCTTCATCAGAAGAGATCATCTCTTTGTGAGAGAGACATTGCCACTTGTTGTGAGAAATGAGCCCTTTGTATTGTCAAATGAGATTATATCATTGCCACTTTTTGTGAGAACTTATCCCTTTGCATTGTCAGAGGAGATCGTCTCTTTGTAAAGAGAGATGTTGCCACATGCTTGTGAGAAACTAGTCCCTTTGTATTGTAATGGGTCTTGTAACCCTTGTTGAGTGAGAGGCATTTGTATTATGCCTAAACATTGTAATGGGTCTTGTAACGACTTTTGAGTGAGAGGCATTGTTTTTTTCGAGGCCTGTTTTCGGCAATCATTGTAAACTTGTTCGAGTGTTTTATAAAATCTGACAACTATGTTATTGCATTGAAACCATGATTATGAATTGTTAGATATAGATTTTTATTGATGCAAGTGTCGACATCGACATCGTCATTCCGAAGTACAAAGGTGAAGAAGAAGAAGGGTGTCGACATCCTCATCCTCATTCCTAAGTACAAAGGTGAAGAAGAAGAAGTGTGTCAACATTCTCATCCTCATCCTCATTCCAAAGTGCATCGTGGAGTGTAATACTCTTCCTAGAAGATGCTTGTGGAGATTCAATTTTCTCTCGATAATTTTGGAGGACCAAAAGTGCTTTTTGTGGGGAGGTGTGATCCATGAGGATCTCCACACAAGGAATTATTAACTTTGCACATCATGGAGAAAAAATAATTAAAATGCTAATTAATAATAAGTGGCAAAGAACAATTAATTAATCATGAATGATTTAATTGTAATAAATGATTAATACTTGAAGTGAATTGGAGAATCTCACTTATTATTCATTTATTTGTAAAAATGGGAAATTAGTTTTATGTGAGAATCCAACTCACAAATTAGTTTCCTAATTTTAAGAGGAAATTAGTTTCCTAGTATTAAGGAGGAAGTTAAGGGTCTCATGAGTTGGTTTGGACTCTTCCTCACTTTATTACAAGTGGATTTCTATTATCAAGAAGGAAGTTAAGGGTCTTTCTCATTTTTGTCCTTGGGTAGGTACTAGATCCTAAATTCATGGATCTTGTCTTTTGGATTATGGAGCTAGGAAAAATTATTTAAACCCCTTTATTGGGAGAGATTAAAAAAAATATTTTGGGAGGCCATTGTGGAGGCCCTTTGGAGACTCTTTTGAGAGCTGTTTTAGGAGAGAAACAAGCAATCATGCTCGTGGTTTGTATGTAAGCCCCTTTTGGTACAATTATGCCCCTTCATGGGAGAATGTATCCTTTGTGAAAAGGAGAATCAACACCACATTGAGAGAATCAATGACAATGATTTGTATTCCAAGTGGGTCCGGAGACGTAGCCATACTAGTGAACTTTGTTATCAATGGTGATCTATTTTCATGTGTTGTTCTTTCATCTCATGTTTCCTCATACATGCTTTATTTCTACAATTATGTTTTATTAAATGCATTAAGTAATGGATTATGAGACAAACAACATATTCCCCCAAATTATATTCAATTTGAATTCAAGCCTTCTTAGCACTTCAATTTTACCTTTAATGCAATAATTTCAATAGAAACAATCTTAAATCTTACCTTTAATGTAGTGGCCTAGAATTGAGTAAAGATTGGTAATAGGATCACCCCGGTCCAGATCACATGCATTTATTTAGGAGTGAGTTGGCACCTTCTTTGAGTTAACTAGGTCACATGCATGCATGGAGGAGATAACTAGGCATGTGGTGGAGTTAAATAGGCATTGGATATGTGTTATATTCTTTGCATGTGTGTGGGGGGGCGTGTCATATTTGACAATTGTGTATGATGATCCCAACTTCCTTCGCTCTTTGTGTCATGTGCATCGAGTGATTTCATGGGGGGGTCTCAGGCGGGGGCAGCATTGGCTCCCCCTGGTTATGTGCAGTGCCCCAAAAGTTTCTTTTTTTGGTGGTTTTTGTTATTTTAGCGGATTTTTCTATTTTTAGTGGTTTTCTATATTAATCTCGGATTAAGGGATTAAGGCTTTGGTAGCTACGAAATACCTAAACTATTGTATATATTGTATTTTGAATGGTGAAATTAGTACAATGAATATTTGAAAGGTGCGGCACCAAGGAAGGATGGTTTTCTCTCGGTTAAGGGTTTCCAGAGTAATTCTTTGTGTACTGTGTGTATAAGCCATTGATTAATTTTTGTTTTGCTTAAGAATCTATCTGCATTTCTTTACTTCACGGGTTTAAAAATTACAATAGGGGCATGCTTTCTCTATCTCCACTTCATCATTAGTTAGACTTAGAGTGTCTCCACTTGGACTCCAACACATTACTACTTTATTACACTCTCTCATTACTTCATCATTAGTTAACTAATGCACATGAGGGAGGTGTTTCACTTGAACTGAGCATACTTCCAAATCATCTTGATTTCAAGGCCACCTTACCTCACTTAACTCACTAATGTGCATGGGCTAGAAAAGGATTCTTGCATGGGTAATTTGACCTCATTAATCATTAAAAGAAGGAGGTCGCTCTTGGATGAAGAGTAGAGTTTCTTTTGGCAGAAACATATCTCTCTCTCTCATTCTTTGTCTCTTCTTCTACTCTAGCTTCTATACTTTGTGAAAGGATTGACATTGGACAATTCTATATCCATCCCTAGGTGTATTAAACCTCTTGAATTATGCAGAATAAAGCTTAACTATGCTTCTTCCTGGCTCTCAAATCTTGTTGGTACTTTGTGATTTTCTTTGTGCAATGTTTAGACGTTTATGTAGCCTTTTATTTTGGTGATATTGACCACTTATAAGTGATTTCATATATCTTTCTTTCCACCTTTTCTTTATATCTTATTGTTAAATAAATTTTCCACTTTTGAATTCAAAATTGTTCTCACAAACTATTTGGCTCCTTAATCATTCCAAATATCTATTTCTTGTGTTGTTATGTCATTTTTAATTGCATATTTACAGGGTGAAAATCAGCACATGAGCACCTAGGGACCCCCCCTGAGGTTGGAAAGAACCAACCCAAATGGAGAGGAGATTTTCCTATGACAATTTGAGTAGATCCTCCTATATGTTACACTTATTTCCACCACAGATTCATGAAGTCACCCATTTTTCTTGAGTGCACAAATTTTTGCACTCAAGAAAGATGGGTGAATTTGTAAATATGTGATGGAAATAAGTATAACATATAGGAGGATCTGCCAAATTTCTCACTGAAAAATATCCTATTTGTTTGAGCTAGTGCTTGCCAACTTCAAGGGGGGTCCCTAGGTGGTCATGTGTAGATTTCCACCTTGTAAATATGCATTTAAAAATGATATGATAACACAAGAAATATATATTTGGCATGCAATTAAGCAGTCGAATAATTTGTGAGGAA
>JASDQU010098011.1:21221-32287 GCA_032191745.1 Picea mariana | reverse complement strand
AAGAAATTGAATTCTAATGACTAACTTGAAACTGAGCATTTCCTACCAAGTCATAAACAGAAAAATAAAGTCTTGTGCTCAAATGCTAGTACTGCTATTTCTATTCAAAAGTGTGGTTCTAAGAAATCATTCTACCTCTATGTTCAATCATATACCATCATCGTTTCTGTTTAATTTAGGACATACAGAGGATTGTCGAAGATGCCTTCATTCTGAGCAGCAAAAATCAATCTATTCTATCTACAGGAAAACAGCGTATTATGCTACTAACTGGTACCAGAAGCTCCTTTTGTT
Organism: Picea mariana; assembly: GCA_032191745.1. Classification (NCBI taxonomy): domain Eukaryota; kingdom Viridiplantae; phylum Streptophyta; class Pinopsida; order Pinales; family Pinaceae; genus Picea; species Picea mariana. The sequence goes on along the minus strand of JASDQU010098011.1, from coordinate 31,993 downwards.
CTAACTACAACCTAACTGTTCTAAGCACGCAAGGCAAATACTATATAACAAAGCAAAATGCATGCTACTCGAGTTACATCCGAAGTGAAAATGAAAACCAAACAACCATATGCATATTCTAACCCTACAGGCATCAGTCCTGTGTTTAATATTCAGCAATGTCACAGATAATAGTGCGCTGTAATGATTCAATTGAGGAACAAATAAACACAATCCTGAAACTTTTAAAGTGTCGTGTAAGCAAACATTAACACATTGCGATGAACTGAAACTATGATAAACCGAAATGAAATCTGTGAATGCTAAGCTACCTCAGATGCGAGCTATAAAATATTGAAATGAACTAAAGCTATAACAGCACAAACTAAATCTATTGCAAATTAAGGCAGCGACTTGCACTAGTTTGGCGGGCCCAACCAAATGGCACAAATGCTATGGAAAACGACCAGAGCCGACTAGATCATACGATGCAGATACAATGTAACTCCACGCTTCATTAACTCATCAAAACAGTGTTCAGATCATATGACAGTCAAAATATACGCAACAACAGTTTGTATTCAAGACATAAGTTCATAGCATAATCCAATAACAATAGCAAACGACAATTGTAATAGTAACAGCAGTAGTAGTAACCCGTTCTCAGGAGTGATCCTGGGTTTTTATAGAAGTCTCATTGTTCATAGCAGTCGAATAACAAAGATGCCTAAAACAAACGGATCCCTGATCCGAGAATAGTCGTGGAATCAGTTAAAACGTAAATCACATCTTCGTGACACGTAGTGTCACGAAGTGTGAATGGTGAAGAGTAGTCGATCCAGGTTTATCATTATTCTCTCGAGTTCTCTATGGCGATGACTCCAGCTGGCCTATGAACCTTTATGTCCTTCATTCGAACCATAACCCACACCATAATGCACAGATCCCGAACGGCTCCACTGGTACCTCCACGGGTGCGATTTGGTACCTGGTACCGGCATCCTGTTCCAAAAATAGCAGTGGTACCTAACCCAAGTGATATTAGTGCCATTATCAATTTAAAGCATTAAAGTGCATAAAAATAGTTTGAAATGCAAAGATACCTTAGGTGACCCCTTTTGCATGGTAGGGAGATGTTAAGTATGTCAAAATGAGGTCAAAAGGGTGGTACTGGCATATGAATGGAGGTCTGTAGTATATAATATAGGTAAAGAGCATGGTCAAAACTGGGGACCAACATGTTCTTCTCTCCCTTATTCAAATTTGATCAAATGTGAACAAATTTCATAGAAAAGATGTGTCATAATAAAAACTCCCAAATTATGAATCTCGTCCATCAACATCAAAACTTTGTAGAAAGAAAAATGAAATGACATTTAAATTTCATGAAATTCAAACCAAAGAAAAGAAAAGAATATAAAATCAAACCAACTTTGAAACAAAGAAAACTAATACCAATCCAACCAAGTCAAAGGGAAACAAATGGAGAATCCAAGTAAAATTTCAAGGGACCCTATATTTTGATTAGAAAAAAAGAAGGGGGTTGTTGGAGCCCAATACAACACAGAGACCTTTGCAAGGTACTTCAGAGACATTGAGGAGAGTATAGAAAATACATGGAGAATAACTCTGGAGGTTGTCGCATGGTACCAAGGAATAGAAAATTTCAGAGCCACACACCATAATATTTGGATCTAAACACATAGGGATCCAGCCAAGGAATGGATGCAACACTAATATTGCATCAGTGGAGAAGAGGTAGAAATGGCCACACGAGATTGGCACGATGACTGGAAGATCCCAGTCATTACTAGATAAGTGCCTACAAGAAAGGAGGTAGAAGTAGGGGTATATAAGATACACGTAGGAGACAATGTTGCGCCTAAAAAGATGAATCACAATTAGAAGTCATGCAACAAAAGAAGGGGAGTGCGCAAAATAAGGATGTGTAGGAAGGGAAAAAGGACACTTCCCCAACACAAAGATAACAAGGAGTGGGGGACAAAGGAACACAAGAAACCCCCTCAGCGGCCACCCCACAAAAAATAAGGCCACTCAAGTGGCCAATCACACACACAAAAGGGTTGCACAAGAAGGATAAGGTACATAAACAACAGTCATAGTATAAAATCACTGAGGACGATATCAAACTCATCATAGAATGAGTGCAAGATCAGGATGCTGATGACTTTGAGGAAGCTCAGCACAAACGAGGTAGAATCCAAAATGAGTTGGCCGATATAAGGCAATTTTTGGAATGATTACAGGCAGCGAAAAGACCTGAAGGAGGAACATATCCATTCCCTACAACAACAAAAGTAGAGGCAAGGACCGTGCTGAGTGAATAAGATACCATCCAAACCATAGCATGGGCGAGTACGAACTTCCAAATCACATTAGACATGTTGCAAATGGGCAAAGGAATAGACCAGACACGACTAAATGGTCTGGTGCATGTAGAGTTGGTACTGGAAAGGATACCAACCAAGGAACTGTAAAAGCTTCAAGTTAGTGTCACACAATAAGTGTAGTCACGTGCAAGGAAAGATGTGATGGAATTGCATCAAACAAAGAATAATAGGGATGCCTTGGAATTGGTGGTCGAGTAGGTAAAGCTCAAAACCAAGAAGGAGAAAGAACATGTAGATAGATTGGAGAAAGGATTGACATAGATGTACAATCGCATCCCAATCATCACACAAGTAGTAAAGAGAAGTGCAGAAGATAATATCAACCTCATTGAAAAAATAATCGATCATTACAAATAGGATATCAAGGAACTAAAGGAAAATATCAATCCCACGACTCCTCCCGAGGTTTGAGAGAAGAGGAAAGAAGAAGATGTACTCCAAATGGTGGAGATGAAGAAACAAGTAAGTGCAGCAGAAGAATTGTTCAATATAGTCATGCAGCTCTGGAAAATGCTAGAAGAGGACAAGTAGGTCCAATAGTGGGACCAAGAATAAGAAAGAGTCAGTGCAAAAATACAAGAGCTAAAGCAAAGACATAAAGTAATGAGCATCACAAAGCGCATGAAGGTAACCCAGGATATGAAGAAGCTGCAGTCCTAATTGAAGACTGCGCAGACAAAGAAGCAATCAAGATAAGTAGAACTAGAACCCATTCAAGAGAAATCAACATAGATGATCGTGTAACTAGAGGAGGAAAATAAAAACATGACACAAGAACATAAAGAGTGTGCAGCACTGATCCATGAGGATATCACAACATAATCAGTGGAGGCACTCATAGGAAAATCTGCGCAGGTCTAGAATAGAGCAAGGGAACTCTCAAAAACGTTCCACAACCAGGAAGAGGATGTTCAGAGAGTGCACACTGCCTAGGTGGATCAGGATGAGCCACATGTTAGTGTTTGGGGCATGTTGGGCATAGGAATATTTTGAGGAAATACCTATTTTTGGAAGGTAAACCCCAATTTTGGAGAAGAACAACTGGCAGGAAAAGAAGCACATGCGAGGGAAATCTGCATGCAAAGGAGGAAAGAATGCAAGGCGTGCAAGAAGGAAAAACTAACCATGTTAGGGTTAGGGTTTTGGTAAGAGATTGTAATAGCTAAGAAGCTTGTAAATTAGTATAAATAAGAACCTAGGAGGCCTAGGTCAGGTTGGTTGTGGTTCTAGGTTTGGATTTGTTTAGTTGAGATCGACAGGAATACTGATTCAATTCAATTATTCTAGTTCTGATATGATTTTGTAAATTGTTGAGTTGTAGAAGAGTCAAGTAGCTAGATCTTGAGGGTTAGATCACAAGTTGAGGAGCCTGGTGTGATCTAGTTCACCTCATAAAGGTTGTGGAACCTATTTCATGATTGTTGATCAGAATTGTAGTGCACGCAGTGCCATATATTGTAGAAATATAAATAAAATAGCCTAAGAAGCCAGATCTTTGTGGATGTATCCCAGGAGGGGGTGAACCACGATAAAAATTATGATATGTTTATTTTCTATTACATATGTACCTTCTGTCAGTAGTTATTTTATGAATGGGTGCATGAATGATTTAGTTAGATCTATTAGAATGCATGCATAGGATTAACAGATGAATGAATCTTAGGAATAATAGAGAGAATAATAAGATCAAGGCCTGAAGAAGATCAAAGATACCCATAAATCCCCACTCATTCCTAGACTGCAAGCACTTAATATTGCATTCACTGATAGAACTATCTCGGGTGAGACTGCGTAGTACATCATGTGTTTTTTTTTTCTTTCTAGTTTACCAGGAGGGTCGATAGTTTTAGTGGGTTTTGTTGGAAACTTGTTTAGATCTGAACCTAGGTAAGACCAAAAAGTAGATAGAAAGAGTAAGAACCAACATTCCATCTTTCATTTATCATCTTTTGTGATCTGATGTATGAGACTCCATGCCCAACATATTTAGGCCACTGATCTGAGAGGTTTACAACCTTTATATTTGGTATGTTGTCTTATTTTCTATGCCTTGTTTAATGTTTGTTTTATTATCTTAAATATGGCCACTATGATTTAATGTTCAAGTGTTTCTTAATGCTATTGATCAACCCATATTTTGAATTCATATGAGGGATACCCCTTTATATGGAAGGCCCAACTTATTAGTCAAAAGTTGGTTGAAAATGTGCTAGGAATTTCTATTTTACAGCCAAGAGAAATCTCTAGTAACAACATTTTTTGGCATTGTTTCAGAAGAACAATTTTCAAAGGTTTCATCTTCCCTGGGTGTATGAAACAAATCAGATCTAGTTCTTGAAGGTGAACAATAATAGGACACAAAACATGTTATTTTAATTTTTTACCTAGTGACTGCATAATTTGAAAAATCCACTTGTGACTCCATTGGGTGATCAACCTTTGACAAAGAAATGATGAATCATTGCAAAGGAATTAGGTGCCAAATGACAAGTTTATTTCAAGATATTTTAGATCTGCTATTTAGTCATTTGTTTCTTTGTCAAATATATTTAGAAAATATCTTTTGTTATCTTGTTGATTCAGAGAATCATAAGTCCAAAACCTCATCCCATATATTAGAAAAATAACCTTTGGTTTCTTCTTATATTACTTAAATAGATTAATCTTTGTTATTATTTGCTTCTGAAAGTAATGATTAACCATATGTATCAACATCTTTCAAAATATTTCTTGATCAAATTCCTATTCCTCCAGAGCCTAGTTAGTCTTGCAAACCAGTTGAAAATGATATCAATCTACCCCTCCCTTCAGTCTCTAATATACCATGTGATCAGCTTGCAAATATTCACCCATGGGCTTTAAATAGATATCAACCTCTAAAGATACCAATTTTCCTACATGATCTACCTTCCAAAATTTTCAAATATCTTTTGTTGTTCAATGGAAAAGATGATATTACAACATAAAAGAAAATGGAAGTCTTTGAACATCTCATAGATTTATTAGAAATTCAATATGAATATGTATTTATGAGAAAGTTCACTCATTCTTTGGTAGGTGAGATCAAGATATGGTTTAAAGACTTACCATATGAAACATTTTTTTTCCTGGGATAACTTTCATGATGTTTTCTTGCAAAACTGGGATGAGAGAAAATCTTACCATCAATATCTTTCTGAGTTTTATGTTACAAAACAAATGAATGATGAAACTGTTATGAAATTCAACATAATATTTTAGAATTTGTACCATAATTTACATGTTGAGATTTATCCTTCTGAACCAACTGCCAATGTATACTATGCACTAGCACATCATCGTGATTTTCTTTTTGTCTCAGAGAAAGGAAGTCCCCAACGTTGGAACAAATGTATATTGATTCCAATGAAATTGAAAACAATATTTGGGCCTGTGGGAAACTTCCTAATCAAATAAAATATCAAGATTTAAATGCAAAGAAGCGGAGAGAACAACAAGAACAATACGAATCAGATATAGTTTTTTCATTGCTTCATATTTCTGAGGAACACGATAAGTTTTGTTATTTCAAATCAACAATATTTTAATGATTGGAAAGATGATTTTTGTATGAATTTTGTAGGTGATTTTGAGGGATTTATTGAACAATAAGGTGACCAAGAACTGGAACAACAAAAAAATTACAACATTGAGAATGAAGAAGAAAACCTTCCACATATTAATCAAGAAAACATTCTGCAAAATGAGGGATCTATTTTAAAGGATCATCATACGGTTGTTGACTCATCAATAAATCTAGTATATACTCCTGAATTTGAAAATGAAAGTTTATTGTTTACTTCATAGACAATACATCATCAAAACTCTGAAGAATATATTCTTGAAATAAACCAAAATGAGTCAGGTAGCATTTCTTTACCATTATATTTTCTTCATAATTATATTTCAAAGGAAATGTTATGTGAAGCATATCATTTGGGAGATCTTGAATGCCAATATTTTGGGAAAAAACCAAAAGAAATGCCAATACCAATTCAAGAGTTATAACCCTCTGATGATAATTTTATTCATGCTGATTTTCAGGAATAAGAAGGGAAGATTTTATATTTATCATCTTTAGAAATTTTAAATATTTTAGCATTTTATAATGAATAGGAATATATTTGTACTTCATTTCTTGAATATGAGATAATTCTTGAAGAGAATGAATCTTTTGAAATAGATTTTGAACAATATGTTAGCTATGGACAGATTCAAGAAAATTGTCATAAAGAGATAGCTCATTATTCTTTACCTATTGATCAAATCAAGAATTTGTTGAGAATGTTTATTTTCTTTCTCTTGAAAATTATGAAAAGAGTCAAACATCTACTAGAGTTTCTAAAAGTATGTGGTTGGTCTATCATTTATACTACAGTCTTGTTGACTTAAGTTCTAATAATGCATTTTATGAAGAATGTTGACAAAATAAAATAAAATAAAAAATTATCTTGATTGTTATGAAGTTTATGATACACCTAAGTAATTATGTCTTCAAAATCAAGAGACAAGTTTTCATGATCCAGTAGCAGTTTGGATGGAGTCTGCATTGTCCAATAAGTTAACTGATAGATGTTTCATTGTTTTATCATTTTTTGGCCTAAAAGAACCTCCACTCAGTGATACATCAAGAAATATTTCAGAAATTGATTTCATTCATGTGTATAAGGAAGAAAAAATTGTGTAATGTTTATCTTTTATGGCTGACCAAGAGGAGGTAATTTTTCATACCTTTCAAGATTCTTTTGCAGTCCACTTGAAATCACCAGGTTCTGTGGATTTTTTAGCACTCTTTCTCTATAAGTGTGAAAATCAATTGTATGATAGGTCACCCATTACTCTTTTACTACATTTATTATTCATGCTTTTCTCAAACATTTGCAGAGAAAGAATGTATAATTCAATTAATGAAATGATTTCCTCGTTAAATTGGAAATGTGATATCACTTGATTGAGCATTTCAGAAGCATAGAATATGATCAATTTGTATATAAATAAGCTCGTATTTGAGAACTTCTATTTACTTGCTTTTAGATAGTGTTGTTATTATTTAGATTAGTTTAGGTTGAATAATGAAACTAAACTCTATTGATCACTTAGATTTATTCTAATCTCTATAGAAATGATATAATTTATTTATAGATAAATTTCAAACATGTTATTTGCACAAGTAAGGTGAAAATCCTTTTCTTTCTTCATCATTATTGAAATGGTATATTTGGGGTAATTCCTCAAAATCTGAGTTGTTATATTAGATGATAACCAATAGTTTTCTCAAGGGAAACTTTAAAGAATAAATGATAAAATATTTTCATAAAAATATGGTTAGTCTTGAGAAGGAACTAATCTCAGGGTTTACTTTTAACTTATAAACAGTTCCACTTAATTATATATCTTCAACAATCATCATCCCATAGCGTTATTTCACAATGATTGCCCCCATCCCACATAAATAAATAGAATGTTAAGACATGCGGTGAAAGGAAATTCACACCAATTGCCCCCATTTCGTCCAAAAGAGATGATGAACGGAAATCATCTAAATGATTTCCCTCATCTCAAATCAAAAAAATATTCTTAAATAATGGGATGGTGAAAGGAAATTCAGGATTGGGGAATAAAAATATCTTCATCAGGACTATGGATGCCTGGTTGGCAGTAAAACAATGTCTTTGATGATTGTTATGAACTGAAATTATATATATATACCCAAACCTTGTTATTAGTTCTCTTCAGGATTTTCTATACTCTAATCCAACTGAGTTTTATTTTTAAAAATACAAAGTAGTAATCTTTCTCTTGAGTTAAGACAATCATCAGTTTGAAATCTAATGTTTTATCTTGATTCTAATTAATTACCTTAGATAACTTTTGAGCATATTTTTATAAAGGAAATTCTTTAATAGTTTTACCTGAAATCTAAAATTCATCACCCTTTGAAATTTAAAATTTTAATAATTCTAATGTTTATGATATGAGATTTATATTGAAAAGTGAGAAAATAGTTTTGGTTTCAATTAGCTCTAGTTTAGGAAATAATGACTCAGTTTCCTAATAAATAATGCATAAGGTTTGTTGTTCTTTTGTGAACTGTAGGGAGACACAATCCCCAGATGGAGCCTAGTGTTGGAACATAGAATAAATTCTAAATAAAAAAAAAAATTGATTTTTATTAAAATAGGAGTTTTGAATTTTACTTGCATGAGGGCCTGGTTTGATTTGTTGGAGGCCTTAAAATATTGTCTAGAATTGCTTTTGGTTTCTTGTTTTCAACGATTTTTTTGTTTGCATGATTTTCTATTTTTTATATCCTATCATCTTCATCTCCTTGAGATATTTCTTAGGGTCCCTACAACCTCTCTTTTTTCAAGTTCAAATACACTTGATCTCCTACCTTTCAATTTTTCTAGTTACTGTGTTGGTCATGACTGGCCTTATATAACTCTCGAATCAAAAGTTATAACTTGTTGAATTTTTTCATTTTTCACTATCCTAATGAGTTGACATGATGATGTGGCAATGATTATTCACATGAAAAAAATAAATATGGTATTTCACATCACATATTTCCCTCTTTGTTCATGTTCAAATAGACTCGATCTCCTACCTTTCAATTTTTCTAGTTACTATGTTGGTCATGACTGGCCTTGTATGAATCTCGAATCAAAAGTTATGACTTGTTGAAGTTTTTCATTTTTCACTATCCTAATGAGTTGCCATGATGATGTGGCAATGCTTATTCACATGAAAAAATTAAATATGGTATTTCACATCACATATTTTTGTATTTAACTATTGTAATTATTGTTTTGTTTTTGATGTGTTTATTATATTTTTATTTATTATTGTATATATTATTATTTTATTTATATTAATAATGTTTTATTAAACTAGTATTTCTAAGCCTATGAATATAAGACCCGACCCCACCTAACTCCACTTAATTCTAAGTCCTATTCTACCTACCTACTCCACCTAAGACTAAACTATACCCACCCAATATCCTAAGTCTCCACGTACCTTATGTTGGATCATGTTGTCATTGATGCCAACGGTTTGATTGATTGATGTCAAGTGATTTGATTGATTGATGTTAGTGGTTGATGTCAATTGATTGATTGTTTGATTGATGCCAAAGGATGATTGAATGATGTCAAAGGTCAAAGGTTTGATCTAAGTATATTGATGAAGATGGATCAATGAGTTGTCATTGATACATGATGCATAGTTGATGTATATGATGTAGTGGTGGATTGATGAAAAGATGAATGATTATTGTATTATCATGATTTATAAGGTGCACAAATGGATGAACTCCAAAGTGGTCCCCTTATGGTGAAATCCCTCATAGGAAGACACTTTGTGGATTGAGTTATCATAGAAGAATGGTTGGAGAACCCATGATTTTATGTGGAATAATGAGATGAAGATCAATGAATTTGTTGGTGAAACTATCCTATATGGATAGTGATTGTCATGCCATTTCCGGTGGTATGTGGAATGTCACATAACTCCTCATGGTTTGAGAGTTATGGCCTTATGAAGTTGGAGGACCCTAATATGTTGGCTTGAAGCCCCAAATGGTTAAAGAAGTCAAAGTGCTTGAAAAGAGAAAATCGTTATTTAAATGATAAAGTAAAGTGACAAAGTCAAGGTGGATTTTTTAAATAATAAAGAGAAGTGACAAAATCAAGAAGGAATATTCAAATGATAAAGTATTGGAGAACTTTCTATTTATGGAAAGTGGTTAAACCTAAAATAAGGAAAATAGGTTAAGTGACCTAGAAATGGGTTAAGTGACCTAGAGGATTAACGTATAAATAAGATAGTTATGGACTCTTGCAAAACATCCTTGTTTGTGGATTAATGGAGAGCTTCTTGTGAGAATATCTTTTGGAGTATAGATGGAGAGCTTCTTGTGAGATCATTTTTGGTGTGGATCTCTTGAGTATGATTAAAGATCTATTTTGAGAGAGAGGAGATCAGGAGGATCTCATGGATGCATTGAAGTTTTGGCAAGTCTGAGATTATGACGACGAAATTCTTGGAATTACAAAAAAACCCTATTTTTTGGTGCGTACATGTGTTGTCTATGTATAGGGTGCATATACGCGAGTTTTCTGTGTACAAGGTGTGTATAGTACACATGATGTCAGTGTAGAGGGAGTGTACAATGGATAAAATCATGGATATTTTTTGTTGAGATGATGACAAGCTGTTGAAGACTGAAGCAAGCTCCAGATATGAATTGTATGGGCTTAGATCTCTCATTGAGACACTGGTATGGTTTCATTATTGTCTTGATGGATACTATTGTTTTTTGTGTTGTGAATGTTGGTTGTGGAGCTTGATTATCTTCTTGAT
>JASDQU010098010.1:1162-21475 GCA_032191745.1 Picea mariana | reverse complement strand
AGAATTGTTTCCTAAGTGCAGAAATAAAATCCTTCCATGATGGAAATACATTACCCACATTTTGTGTTCCTTTTTGCAGCTTGCTTTGCCACCAGATAAGAGCTGTACCTGCAAGTCTCAAAGATGCCAACTTGATTTGTGTGGCTCATCCTTGATCTGTTGCACACTGCAGTATACCTCCATCTGCCTGATACAATTATCAAGTTTTTCTGCATTTACTTCACAATCATATATGGGCAACTCAAATTTTACATCAATTTTTAACAATGGCATTTCATGTTTATTATTATGAACATTTTTCTTTCAACTAGATTTAGAACTTGAACTTGAAGAAGAAGAAGGAGAAGAAGGAGGTGTTGATGGAGGTGAAGGAGGAATCTGAGGATGGTCCTCTTCCTCTTCACTTTTTCCCTTTGAAAAATCACCCAAAACTTGTCGCTTCCGTTCCAAGTAATCTTCGTACAAGACTTTCACCATCTCCGACATAGCAAGGAATGTTTTCTGGAACTCTTTCTCATCTTGAGAAATCCCTTCTTCCGATGCCATCTTCTCACTGTGAGAATCTCTCTTTCTCAATCCAATAAATGGATTCTCTACAACAATCTCACCTTCACCACGCTGTAGCTTTTTGCTGGTTAACATGCAACTCAAATCTAAACGTCAACTAGCTTTGATACCACTTGATCCACTATATCTTTTAATGACTTATGGTTGAGTTTTAATTTTGCAAGCATTAATTAACCATTTGAGAAACTTAGTGAAATAATGAGGAAAGAAGAGGAATTATAACATCCATATACACATTTGCATATCTGAAATGAAATATAAGACAACAAACCATAACACGCAGATTGATAACGGAGTTCGACACAACTTTGCCTACGTCTCCGGGCCTTTTCTCTGTGCTGGAGGCTTCTTTATTTCTTTTGAAAAGCTCAAAAATACATCACTGCAATGCCAAATGGCTACAAGACTGATCTGGTCATGTTCTTCCAAATCTCTAGAACCATGCAAAGAAAACGACACGCAAAACGGATGTCTGAAGCTCTCAGAAATGGTCCGACAGCGTCTCCTCCTCAAAAGCTTCTCTGCATCAAAAATGGTTTTGGCTTGATTTCCCTCCAGTATAACCTTGCTCTGACTGCTCTAATGGATTTAGAGCAGCCAAAAACCCCTATCTGGGCTCTTTTGGAACTTCAATTGGTCGAAAAACGAAGAAGTTAGGCCTCCTGGAAGTTTTCCCCTTCAAGCTTGCTGTCACTGGTTCTACAAAACACACCCTTCCTTCATTGAACCTGGCTCACACGCTAATTTAAGCGCAAAAACTTGGCACCGGGGGCAACCGCGCCAACGGTGCAAACCGTAGGATGGTTAGGGCGCCTCTAGCCCCTAACCGCCTAGAACCTGGGCACATGGATCATATGACCTCACGCAAAAGGTAAAAGTGTTAACCGTTTTAAAACCATTTACTCCCATGCTCCCGGTTGGTCACATGAAATGGCATAAAATCGTGGCTTACAATACAATTCCCATGTGCGCATATAGAACAGTGGTCATATGGTTGAACATAGAAAAACCATGGGCTATGTGTTATAAACCCGTGCCAACCGTCGAGTTATATGGCATGGTCATATACAAAGATCAAACGACCACGGGCCGGGGCTAAGCCTTGGCCCGTCCCCCCACCATTTATTACATAGTGCAAAGTTAAATAGAATCAAACTCATACATATAACAAGAACCAAATGGCGGTGCAATGGTTGGGCGGATATGGTTAAAACTTATGCAGTGGGGAGAGGTCCGGGGGTCGAACCCCACGGACCCATAAAAATTTTGATTATTAAACCAAATAGACCAATACCCGGGGTGCCACGTGGCAGCCCGTGATTGGGCCACGTGGCACCCAATCACTTACCAAATAAACACCACATGTCGAGATATCATTCGCTTCCAACTGCCAACCAGACTCTGCCACATCATCACATACCGTATTGCCATGTCATCCGACACGTAAGCTGCTGACGTCATCCCGTGCCACGTGTCACCCTTACAGTGGTGACACGTGTCACCTCGGGATAGGTCCAACTGTACACCCGTACGCCCATATCTACCTGACACATTTCATCTCCTGGAGCTTCCATGTGTCGCCTGTACGGACCTGCCACGTCAGCGTACAGACATGCCACGTCAGCATCCGTATGGAATGTACGGACTGCACAGTCAGCAATTTTTTTTGCCTGTTTGACTTATCGGACATAATGAAATATCTTCTCCATACGGAGCCCATTTGACAAAGTAAATATACTATCGGAATTAGGAAGACAAGACAGACGCAATGGAATAGTTTTCGTTGCATTCCGAGCACTTTCATTTTTGAGCATTTTTCAAGCCCTGTCAGGCTTCTGGATCCAATTTTGGATCACTACTTGGAGAGTATAAATAAGAGGCAAGGCTCTCTCATTTGAATCACACTTAAGCATATTGAATATCTATAGGTTTTTGAGGTAACCAAATGATATCTAAGACGAAATTATGAGGAAAGTGAAGAAAAGAAGGCCGAAATGCAAGGAAGGATAAATTCTTTTGATGGTGCTTTCTAAGGTATGTTATTTACAGGTCATCTCACCATTTTCGCTATAATTTTTTTTTCTATAATGATTCAGATCTTAAAATTACTATTCAAGTGAGAAAACATATCCAAGTATCTATGGTAAAAAATTCAGCTTGTGGGTCGTTGTATTTTGGGAGTTACACTCCATGGAAAATAGGGTTTGTGGCCAGTCCTGAAACTAGTCAAAATCAGGTGTTTCGGGTAAAAACCTCATAAATTCTTCATAACAGATCCAAATTTAGTGATACCAAATGTGTTGGTTAGGGTATAGTTGTAGTATGTTGTGTAATAGTTTCAGATCAATTCATAAAATATTTTTTGTGGGGCATGCTCTACAAGGTCGCTCTCTAGAATAACTCCTTTTCTGAGAGGTTCCAAGTAGTGACACTTAGAAGAATTGCATAAAACACACTGAAGACCATTGTGTATTAGTTTCAGATCTTTATATATTACGGGTTCAAAGTTATGATTACTTCATGTTAGGGTTTTTGACTAATCCAAAACTAGGCATGTGAGACTAAAGAAAAGTTTGATGAAAATGCTGGTCTCTTGTTTTTAAAGTTAAGGAAGGTTTGCAGGAATGTGATCATATACACCAGGTCTATTACAGAGCTACAAATCAGATTTGGATGATGAAATTGATGAGGTATTTGGTTGTGGTACATGTTGAATACATGGTTGAGACAAGTAGTTGATGAGTTGGCGCACATACATGAGGTGTATAGTTGATGACATTGGTACATATTGATGAATAATAGTTGATGAGTAGTTGACACATGATTGGTACATACTTTGTACATGGTTGGATGCACTTGTTTATGGTACATGTTGATTACAGATTGGTGCATGGTTGATGCACTTGTTTATGGTACAGGTTGACTACAGGTTGAGGTACAGGTTGATGCATGGTTGATGCATGGTTCAGATTTATTGGTACATGTTTACAACGGTATATCTCATAGTGATAGTGTGACAGTGGTTCCATCATTCTACTTCTACTTCAAGGTGGCAGGATGGGGCAAGGACATGTGGTTGTAGCCACCTTCCGGTTGTAGCCAGAGAACATTGCGGGTTGTAGCCTCCTTCTGGTTGTAGCCAGAGAATTGGGGAGTTGAAGCTTCCCTCAGGTTGTAGCCTGAAAAACTAGGGGGTTGGAGCCGCCTTCCAGTTGTAGCTAGAAAACAAAGGAAGTTGGTGCTTCCAATGAATGTAATTCTTCAAGACATATAAGAAAAAAAAATTCGTGGTTTTCTCTCGATTTGGGTTTCCATGTAAAACACTGGTGTACTGTGTATGTGTTTGATTGTTTATTTATTACTGCTCATTATTGGATAATAATTCTACATTGATATTACATTTGAAGAAAAATGATTATAATTACGCTATTACTGATTCACCCCCCCTCTTAGTAATCCAACATTCTTTGCTCCGTTATTATGAAGGTTTCCTTGCTTTGTGTAGGTGCTTGACTTGTAGCTTTGTTTCCACATTTTGAATATGAAGGACTTGCCTCATGCTTCTTAGAAGTGCTAGCTTCAGAATGTGTTTCTTCCTTGTTGTATCCAAGACCTGATTTATCATTTGGTGATCTTTGACAATCCAATATTGTTGAGTTATTCATGAACCTTTTTTACTTCTCTGCTTTCCTTCTGAGTTCAACTAATTCTGCTTCCATCTTATGGCATGATTCGTCCTTTTCATTTACTTGATTCTTCAATAGTTCTTCTATCATTTTGGCTTCTTCAAGTTGGATCTTCAAATTTACATTGATTTCTTTTGTTTCTTTAAGATATTCAAGGATTTTCCTAAACTCATAATCTGCCTTATTCTTTTCTTCTGATTGACTAATTATTTCATTCTTTAGTCTCTTTATCTTTTCTTATTTTTCTTTGAATTGAGTTCTTTGCTTGGTTGTTTCACTTCCTTCTTGTTTCTTGAGAAATTGTTTTAGTGCCATGAAATGTCTTTGGTACTTATCTAGGGATTCCTTAGTAATTCTTTCAAGATCCTCAAAAGTATCTAAATCATCTCCTATTTCATTGCTAACTTATTCTAGAGAATCTATAACTTTATCTTTAAGCTTCAACAGATCTTCTTATTCATCTACAAGATAACTGTTAGTTGATTCTACACAAACTAATTCTATATCTTATTCTTCATTTGCAGGAGAGAATTCAACATAATTTCATTTAGAATTATTTCAAACAAGAGAGTCTTTACCTTCATTGATGAATGATTCTTGATATGCCTTCTCTAGATTCAACCATAGGTCCTTGGTGGAGGTACATTTTCCTATTCTTTCTTTGAAAGAACCTACGAGTCCATTTAAGATGGTCTTGAATGCTACTGCATTATTCTTCTTTGCTACAAATTTTGATTGATTCTTCGAAGGAACTAGTCCAACAATAACTCTATCCCAAACACCTGCTCCTTTTGACTTCAAATACCCTGTCATATTTATTCTCCATGTCGAGTAATATGTCTCATAAAATAATAGAGCTTCATTAGTATGTTCATCCATTTGTGTGTCCACGTATCTCCTTCAAGCTTGTAAGGCTTATAGTGAAGGCATGCTCTGATACCAATGGTTGGACACACCAACCACACTGAGGAGGGGGGGGGGGTGTAAATTAGTGTAAGGATATTTTTACACTTCTTTCAAAACTTAGATAGATACCACTTCAAATATTATTATTCATTCACAATTAGCTACTTGCATATAACAATGACATTCATCAATAATAGAGAACATTAAACCATCACCATAATGAACACAAAGAACACCAAATATATGTGTAATATTTTGTATTATGTTGTTACATGAGACTACAATCTTCGGGGTTTATCAGCACCAATTGAAAAGAGCACCAACTCCAAGAGAATACCAACTCTCAATACAAGACCCAACTTACATATCTCAGCACCAACTGAGATGTGAGGAAACCAACCCTCAAGTACAAGACCCAGCTTGTAGACAAAAGACAATTTTTCCAACCTGTACCAATAACCTGTCACAATCTATACCAATCAACCTGTACTATCAACCATGTACACAAATCACTCACACAACCTGTACCATCATAAGTGCATCAATTATGCACAACACAATCTGTCACATCAAACTGTCTCTTCTATCAAATCATATATGATCTCATGGATCTCATGCTCATTATCACAATAGAAATACACAACATGAAGACCATATGCCAAATACCAACAACAAAATAAAAAATGTATCCCTCAACGAATCCAATATATGCAACAATATTGAACAACCAATACCATGTCAAGAGATAAACCATACCTCAAACAAGATGTCCCATATCCCTCATAAATAGACTTCAACCATGCATTAAATATTATGTCAATATAACCAGCTATAAACCAGTACTAAACTTCAGTAGATATGCCTCAGATCAACTATACAACAATCCCTAAACTTCCAAGAGGGAATCCAACAGATTTACAAGCCAAACCCTCAACCAGATTCATAGATTCAACACTTCACATATGAAAACCATACCTTTTTCTTCTTGTAGTTATGGATCTATTATGGATCTATTTATGTAGTCATGATTCTATTGCTGCAATTTTGTTGCTGCGATTCTACTATTGCAGTTCTGCTGCCATGATTCTGCTGTCACAATTCTGCTGTCGTGATTCTGTTGTCACAATTCTACTGCCACGGTTTTGCTGTCGTGATTCTGCTGCCACGATTCTGTTGCTGTGGTTTTTTTGCTGCAGTTTTTCTACCATGATTTTTCTGCTGCGAATTTGATCTATCAATAATACCTGCCCAAATAACCTTTCACAAATGGATATTCAATTATGTTCAAAAATATTTTTCATAACAAACCTTTTTCTCTCTTATTTATACTCTCCAAGTAGCTTTCTCTAGGGGTTGTCTTCTAACAAACTTCCTTCTTTTAGGGATAACCCACTTCTAACTACTTTTTCCACTTACAACCAATTTATCCAGAAATAGTAATCTCACCAGTTCTAGTTGCAACTAATTTATTTTTTAATTATTTTCTTTTTGGAAAAACTTAACCCATGATTAACTCCTAGTTGCAACCACTTTGACTAGTAAACTTCTTCTAGGAGCTTCTAGAACAAATTGACTTATTTGACCTTCTAGGGGATTCTAGATAACTCATGAGGGTTCTCCAAATTCACTAAGGCATATCTCCTCAATTGTGAGGAACTACGTGGCATACCACATATCATCAAAAATGGAATGACATGTACTATCCATCTAGAATAGTCTCACTTGCAAATTCATTGATCTTCATTACATTATTCCTCAACCAAACTTGGGTTCCTTAACCATACTTCTAGGATTACTCAACCACTTAACCATTTGGACTTTACAAAGTGTCTTCCCATGAGGTATTTCACCATAAGGGTACCACTTTGAGAAATTTATCCAAGAGTGTTTTCCCGTGAGGGCTTGCGCCATAAGGGGACCACTTTGGAGTTCATCCATTTGGTACTTCTTATAAACCATGACATGACATCAATGATATAACTCCATTTGACATCAATTACAACACTTCACTATGACACCACTTGACATCAACCCGTTGACATCAATTACATCAATGAAAACATAATCCAACAACCAATACATCAATGATACAAGCACATCACTATGAAAATACTTGGCATCAACCCTTTGACATCAATGACAACATAGTACAACAATGTTAACACAATTATGCCCTTGAAAAAATTGAGTTATTGGATTTACATTGGGAGTAGAAAAAATGTTTGGTGTTGTTATAAAAATTCCAACAACTGCCCAAGTGGAATCATGTTTATTGTCTCGCTTTCCCCCTCCATGTCCTCCACAAAATTCTTGTAATCCACATTCAAAAAGGTGAAGAGCATCTTGCAACACTTTGTCCTTTCCATATATTAATGGGCAAGACTTAGATGGGAATTTTTTATTGGAATCAATGCCATTTTCTTGGTAAGATCGAACATGTAAAGAGGTGGTGAGCAATGTATTTGTTTTGTTTTAAATATGCTTGTATGCAGTCATTCAACTCTACAAAAATTTCACCCAACAAATTTTTGACATAAGCAATTGTCGTCAAAGATCGAGGATCTGGAAATGTTTTACCAAAACCTTGAATCTTAGGAAGGAGAGGACCTTTAAATTCATCTCCAAAACATGAGATGGTACTCATGGAAGAACTTGCTACCATGTCAAAGGAAAGCAATGGTGGCATTGGGTTAGGTCTCTCCCCATAATTGAAATTCTTAGCACTTGTAGTCAGCATGGATTTGTGACTAACATTATGTATATCAAACATTTCACTAATAGCTATATTAGTTGTAGAACAATGATTATTCATGTTCCATCCTCGTCCTCTGGCAAGAAACATTTTCCTTTTCCCTGTGAGATGGTCAGATGCTTTGTATGTGTCACTATTATTTACACTACTTTGGTCATCATTCATCTCTTAGATTTGAACGCAAGCAACCACCACTGTGTCAATAATTGTACTTGTGGTATAGTGATGTGATTGTGGCCTTATTCTCCTTGGATTAAGGTCAACCAAAGTTTTTTCCCAGAAACTCTACACTGAAGGATCAATCACCTCCCATTTTGTAATAGTCTCAAGCAGATAGATTCTTAATGTTCTATTTTTTCTTGGATCCCACATATGAAGTCCATTCATACCAATATGGAAAATAAAATCCAAGGGAGTATGAGAATTTGAATCTGGAAGTATCTTCACCCTGAATTCATGCAGACCGTTTCCTCCATCCTATGTTTCAGCCTTGGGAACAACCTTGGTAATATATGTTAAATTCCCATAATCATCAAATTTTGTTAGGATTTTTGAACCTGCATATGTACTTGAAACTTTATTTGTACCATGGGAACCATATGTCTCACCTCATCTTCCATCATAGGAATAAACTTCACCACCAAAACCACCATCGTCAATATCAAAACCGCTCTTGTTGTAATCCAGATCTTTTCCAATGGGGGTTTCATAATATTTCTCATCAAAACCAAGGTGTTTAAAGGAATCATGGTTCTCATATTCATATTGTTGATATTATGGTAGCTGTAAGAGGTATTAACCTCCACTTGTAACCTTTGGTGAGACTAGAATATTCTGGGAAGCAAGAGAAACCCTAAATCCTTGGATAAAAACCCTAGAAGACAAGTCGACTTAATAGAATAATCAATATCGAGTTATTAGCCTCTAGGAAGAGAATTCAGCCCAGTTAAGTGAATTGGAGCAGTATAAATAGAGAGCGCTAGAGATCATTTGTACACACACTCTCACAACTGCATAAGACCAGTGGTGCGCAAGTTTGGAGAGGAACTACTGCTACAGCTGCAGTTGCTGCAAATGGAATTTCAGGTTTTTGGCTTAGAATTTCTCTTGGTTATGGTTTGGAATTTTTTCTTAGCCTTTGGTCATTCTTGCTTGTTGTGCTAGCCTTGTAGAAAGGTGTGCTACCTTGGTTGGCTATTGATTTTCTTCTAGAATTATTATGTCTGTCAAGGTTAAGGTGCTTGGGGGTGGCCTTTGTGCCTATGGTTGGGTGACAGTACCACTATATTGTCTATGGAAAAATGAGCACGACTATTTTTCTAATACGTTATGGGCCCACACTATCTTCGGACAGTATAACCACTGGAAGATAGATTGGGAGGATTTTCTCAGTTAGATTTGTAGTTGCAGTCAAAGTTTTGCTACAACAACGAAACCCTAACCCTCTTGTTGAGGCACCTTAAGAAAAGAGCTTGACGTAATTCCTCGATATCCTAGTGTACCCTAGCCTAGTGCAACACTTGGTACTCTTAGCAAGCCAAGATTTCAAGTTTGAGTTTTTGGTCAAATGCAAAGGTTGACCAAGTCAAAGTCAAAGCAATCATGACTTACTCTATGAAGTCAGAAAACAAGTTAGAAGGGGCTTCTATCTTCAGAGCATGGAAGACAAGGATTGACCTCATCCATGAAAATAATAAAGTGTTGGATATCGTGAAAGGAAAGATCATGGAACCACAGTTTGAAGTAGGAAAAGAGAAGTAACCTCAAAACGTTGTAGTTAAGGAGAAGTTTAAGGACAATGAAATCAATGCATTGAGTATCATAGTGGACTCTGTAAAATATCACTTGATACCCTAAATATCTCATATTGACTCATCTAATAAGATGTATGATGCCCTAACTAACCTCTTCTCAGTCAAAAACATTGGACAAGTAATGAGTTTGAAGAATGAGCTCTGTGACATGAAAATTGTTACGAGGAAAATCACTCTATGGAATGGGGTAAACCATAATAGATGGAAATGACTGTAGAAATCAACTCTAATCTCAAGTATGATATATAAACAAATATGATAAAAAGACAAGATAAAGAGCCTACCTCATCCAGATGTTCAATCAAGTCCATCGTTGAGCACTTGAATCAAAGAAATACACCTGCAACTTGTCCTCAACAACCAAGATACGCAAGAATATGGTGATAATATATAAATTTAGCACATATAACAGCATAATCCATCAATATTCATAGAAAATATGCCCATGGAATAACAATTCAAATATTTTCAAGACATTAATTGGATGAGAAAAGATTAGTTCTATTAAAATGTAATCAACAGAAGTGTATGAATGACAAATTTTTGTGTCGGCACGTTCAAAACCAAGAAACTAAGTCCCTTCCAGCTGGGCCTCCACCACTTCAATCCTCCACCAAAGGCAAGCTCATATAAAAGAGACAATGAGGTTCTCCATCAAATAGGGAAGAGATTGGGGGCCGAACAACGTGTTCAGACTTAAAAGGACAAAGGGATGCAGACTCAATATGAAGTGAATAATTTCTCCAGAGTAACTTTTCTCTCAAAGTTGAATTCTTCTCCTCTTTTCCACAACTCGGATATGGCCCATTTATAGCCTTCAAATGGAAATGAAGGGCCGAGTTGGAATTTTTCCAGTATATGGAAGGTCAAGGATCATGGATCTCATGATGTGACATGGAAACCCGACACCAATTTTTAATTTTGGGCACAAAACCCGATGTACACAGGCTGTAATGGTGAAACCTGCGCATACACATGTTGTATAGCTTTTAGGGCATGTATATGTGGAAAAATATAATTTTTAGCTCTGGGAACTGCAAAAAAGGACTTCAAGTCTTCATAGGGAAATGGAAAAGGCATTCTGATCAAGTTGAATGGGGTGAGGAAAATATTTCTATAAGAGATGCCCCCTAATGTGCGAGGTCAGAGGAGTATCTGCGATGGCTGAAATACATTATAATTCCCATAAGTAGAGTATTGGATACCCATTTGGACGAACTAGTTTCTCATAATAATATTACAATCCATAATGACTTTGTGCACATGACTACCAATTTAAATTACACTGCAGATCCATGTGGAAATATACCAAAAAATTGTTCATGGCCATGAATAGGAAATACAAGGGTAGATACATGCCAGAGGTTGCCATAGTCATGAACAAGGCCCAGTGAAAAATGGTCACAAAATCAATCTGGACATATTTGTATACAATCGAGTACAATTTGATCTCCCATTATCACTGAATTCATATAGGTACTGGTCCAATGAATGATAGAAACAACTCATGAAAGCTGTGATTATGAATTGATTTCTTCAAGTCTTCTACACGATCTGCCAAAGGTGAAAGTGTACATCATGTGAATAAAGGAGTTGAGGTTGAACATAATGATACTTCATTGATTATCGATCATTAATGTATACCATTAACAAACGCGAGATAACCTACAGATAATGAAAGTAGGAATCAAGGCACTAAGTACATTCTTGCAAGTGTGAATAAAGGTGTTGAGGTCGAACACTTGAAGAATCCATCGATTAGGAGACATTGATGTATTCCCAACTATCGATGGTGAGAGAACCTGCTACTGATGAATGCAAGCCTCTAGTTACTCATAGGACTCTAGGTCTCATTTCCAGAATATATGGGCTGAAGTCGATGGAAGGAGACCCACTGAAAGGAGAGCATTAAGGCATCTTTCATCAGTCATCACGAGGTGCAAAGCAGTATCTTGATGATTTGGAGGAACTCAGATGAAGAACATGTTCACGAACCAACGACCCTATGCATCTTTTGCATGCACAAGATGTAAGAAGTGCATGAAAAAGACCCTTTGAATAGAATCCAATAAGGAGAATTGTTGACAAAGGTGAGGAAACCACCAATAAGGCTAAGGTCATCCAAGCCACTTCATGAATCCCAATGTGTGAATATATTTTTTTATCATCAAACACAAGGGAAACCCCCAGTCAGCGATCGATGAGGAGATGTCGACTATTGGGTTCAAGGTTACCCACCCATGATGAAAGGAGGACCAGGGTGCACGATAGGTCTACAGCTTCATGTCACTCTGAGACACATTAAGGGTATGCCCGACATGCAAATTCAAGAGTTCTAAGAAGTGGTCGACACATGCTGATAGACATCCTTTGAACAAGAGCATGAGACATATGGAAGACTTTGGTAACATAGACTCAATGATGAAACTTTGTGATGTAGGAGGTACCAATCAAATTCTCCATAGGGAATAGAAGAGTAACCAGTTGGAGGAGTAAACTCTAAATAACCAACTCAACTTCCTAAGGTCGTGCTAAAAATTAAACTTCGTATGACAAGTGGACTCAAAAGTTTGTGCTTTGTTCAAAGGAGACATGACTTCTTCCAACATGAGTTAATATTCTTTTCCCGCCCATCATTTTTTGAATTTTCATAGTCAAATGAATGATATGATACAGAGGAGGAAAAGAGTGTCGCGAGTAAGAAACTAGTTCCAATAGTGGAACATACCTATGCTCAATGCAAGGAGGTGCACGCAGGATATGGACACTCAGGGGAATGTTTCCTCTTGGGGTATATGGTGTCAAGCTGCAAAGGATATAAACAAGGCTCTTCTTGGTTGATGACGTAAATTGCTAAGGTGATAGGCTTATAATGTGAAAGAGAGAACCAACAATAGGCTTAATACAGCAAGCAAGAGAATGAGATGAAATTACAAATTATCTCCAAAGAATGTCCTTTTTCATAGATTTATTCTACTTGGTTTGAAAAAGGGTTAAAATCACACCAAATAGATGTCCTTTCAAATCCAATTTACTAGTGTAAAAGAGACAAGTTCACTCAACAATATTTTGGTTTTTTGAGAGAGGACGAAAAGAGCTTAAACCAGACTCATGTGAGATGTTCTAAGAATCCTATCATGGGTGAGGCCAGGGCTCCCATGCGAGACTTCTATGGAAATTTATCAACTCAGAGATAATTGACACAAGCTTGGTGTCATCACTAAAATTTCATCCACAAATGGTTACATAAATCCACCATCTCCAAACACATATTAGTTCATCCATGGTCCAAAAACATGCATTTCCAAAGGGCACAAACTATACAATTGGTTATAAAATCAGCATGCACTCAGAGTTAAAAGGATGCGTGTGCACGTGCGCCAGTCGAAAATGTCGAAAAAGTGCACATGCACCCAATGCGTGACTGTGGACAGTTTAGAATGGCACATTAATGATTCTGGTCGGCCTCCCACCCACTTCTGGTTTAGCTACCAAGTTGATTTGACCCCCAAATATGAGCTAAATCCGAGTGGAGGGCTGGTCAAAGACCTAAAGGTGCCCTAAAGGGCCCCTTGTTCACAGTAAATACCAATTGGATAATGCCTCAAATATTTTCTATAAAAAGAGGCCATGGGTGCACTATATTTCCAAGAATCTATTTGTATTGTTATGCTGCCACTATTCTCCTGCAAGGAACCTCTTTCCTCATTGGAGCATATAAGCATCATTTCATTGGGCCATTCACATCACCTCTTGAGTGAATGAGCTTTGGATTTCTTCACCATTTCATTTTAGTTTTTTATTTGTAAGAAGATATCAATCATTGGGGGTTCAAGAGCCCTCCCTTGGAGGAAGACGGGACCCATAAGTATCCCTTTCTTTTTGGTGTTTTCCCACTAATACAATATATCCATTGGCGACATGAATATCGGTCTTTCTTTTGTTCTATTTCCCTTATGCACTTTAGTTTAGTTTCTTTAATTGTTATTAGATTAGTTGTTTATTTTCTTATTGTGCTTGATGTTTCTAACTCTTGCACTCATTTCTGTCCTGTCTAGCTAACCCAACTGGACTTGTAAGTGTCCTTCTTTTGCTCATTTAGGTAACGAAAAGGATACAACAGATTGGTGACTCCGCTGGGGATAGGTATCAATTTCCTCTCCATTTGGGTTGTTTGAGAACTTCTTTTTGGTTTATTTAACTTGCAAGAACCATAACTGGCCCAAGCTTGCCTGCAAAAAGCTAAATTCAGAGCTGAGATAAGAGAATTTCATCTGAAATTTTCTTCCCGACCATGTAACAGAAAGTGCACGGATTTTTTAGCCCACAGGTGCACCTTCCAAGCACATGTGCCAAGAGAACCTTATTCCTCAGTGCCTTTTGTGCACCTGCGCCAACATGTCATTTTCAGTTTGCACATTGGTGCCACATGCGCCTCTGTCTACTCTGCGACCCGCACATCTGTCCAGAAATTCAAACATTGTAAGGGTTTTTGTGATATGTTGAAGTCTCATAGCCTTCTTAAACTTGATTCTATGCAAATTGTAATATGCACCACACTTAGATTCCCTCTCCACATGAAGGTTTAGTCAAAATATAGGCACTTAGGGGGTTAAAATCCATATTTATCCTCTTTTTTCTTTCATTTTGCCACATGGATGGCTTGCTTTGATTGAAGTTAAGTTGGAATAATTATATATCACATATAAAACCACTTACATTAGGACCAGAAATTGAACTTCAATCATAGAGTATGCTCTTCTCTTGCACCATAGAGCGATCTTGAGAATCAGAAAAATGATTGAAGGAAGATTTCATCTCCCTTAAAGACAAAATCTTTAGGAGAGGACAAGAACCCCCTTGGGGACTCCTCTTAGTTTCTTTTAAAAAATATCTTAAATTTGTAAGGGCCCATACATGCCCACATGCTGCAAAGATAGGATAGTTTGAAGCTACTTCCTTAGTTTACATCACTAGGGGAGTTTAAAGGTTATTGTAATGAGCCCATACATGCTCATATGCACACAATCTAGGATAGTCTTTTAAAGATTTATTAGATTAAATCACATTAGGGAGTTTAAAGGATTGGTAAGGACCCACATGTCCACATGATAGTTCTCTAGGGACTTTAAAATTCTGCAAGGTTGTACCAATGACATCTAGTAAATTAGGTAATCAAGACTTGTAAGGACCACACGAAGTCCACATGTTGCAAGGTGACACCTAACTTATTAAAAATTTGGCACACTTTCACTTGTTTACACACAAAGTCACTACTCACTCACATAGTTTCATCTCGAACCATGGAGGTTGAAGTAAGTTTCCTCCAAAGGGATTCCGAAACACCCCACCCTTTTTTGATGAAACTATCCACTCCCACTTAATTTGAACGAGATTGGTTCACACCCCCAATCTCTCAAAACAACCACATCTAAATTTTTTCTAAAAACTCACTAAGTTTTCCTCTACAGGAGGTGCCAAAAGAAATTTTTTTAGTCTAGGTAGGATCTCGAGGATAGGCATCCAAATAACTCCTCATTATCTGGTTCTCATATCTTCAAAACATTAGAAGTTGTCAAATAGGGAACTTTAAATCCTCCAAGTCAAGTGTTCCTAACACCATAAGGCAGGGAGATACCCATGAACGATCGAAGGCTGAGGTTCGGTTGTTCTGTGCGTCCCCCCTTGAGGAACCCACCTCTTGGACGGGATCCAACCCGTGACCCATTTATGAGGCCAAAAATCTAAATGTCGCACTTTTATCGAGGTACCTAGTGACCAAATTTTATGACATCTACCCATGTGGAAATTGTGGGCTGCAATTGCACCTTGATCGGATTTTGTGGGGCTATTGGGAAATATCACCAACTCTTTCGGGATATGCACCCTCTACCCCTCATTATAGCTGATTATTTCATCCTTCACTAGTTCCTCTTCCAGTGGCTTCAAACCCAACTGTTGAGTGCTATTGGAAGGTCCAGTGCTATTTGAGAGGAAGGACATTATGTATTTTTAGGACACAAGCATTTGCTTTCTTTGTTCTCCCACACGTCAAAATCCACCTATCCACATATATGCTTCTTTGTCAAATGATTTATGTATGATGCTCTTGTGATTACAAACGATTGTGAGATATATTGTGAAGGCCCAAGTAATACAAAGTCTCTTGTTCATTTATTACTCTCATCACCAGTTGCACACATTCATTTTGCTAGTTGGACATCATAGGGGACCCACAGAACCCCCACCATTCCAGACACTTACAAAATCTCCCTCCCATTCGAGGAGGAGTTCCTAGTCTTGCCAACTCATCAAATCAACCCTCTCACACCCCTGTGAGTGCTATTGTTCTGGGATCAGATTTTCTTGGTTCCAATTTACTTGGGTCCACTTCCCAAGGTCAATCATCCATTAACTTTCCTTTACAAGGAAGAGGGGGGCACACTTCTTCCCAAGGAAGAAGTACCACCCCACCTAACCCCCCTCATGGGTCAGGTACACAAACCACTCACACCATGGCTGGAACTAATCCTCCACTACCACTCCAAATTCCATACTTGTCTTCCCTCAACATACTAGATCTGAGTAAGCTCACCAACGATCCTATATTGCATGACCCCACATGGCCTGCAATGCCTACCAAATTACCTTCATAAATTACCAAGTTTGAAGGAAAGGCAGGAGAAGACCCTGCCAACCATGTCATGACCTTCCACCTATGGTGCTCTTCAAACAACATCATGGAAAAATCCATCTGGTTACGGTTATTCCAACACACACTCACTGTCCCATCAGCCAAGTGGTATGTAGATGAAAAATCAGAGTCCCATGTGACCTCTAAATCATTGGACAAAGAATTTTTGACCTTATTTCAACTACCAATCCACCATGACAATGGTCTTGAACTACTCTTGGAGTTTAAATAAACCTTAGCCACACATATCATTGACCACATTCACAAATGGAGTCGGTGACGTAGCTTATGCAAAGGAGAAACCACCAAGCAATAATGCCTCGATTGGTTTCTCAGATCACCTGTCTCCCTTCTTGCCAAAGATGTGGCCTCCACCTTCCCCCAATCTAAAGAGGAAGACATTAGCAAAGCTCAATAATATGACCTCATCTATGCACAGTCGGGATACTTATACATAGTACTACCTGACATCCCAAGACCCATACCATTTGGCCAAGACAAACTTGGGATGTCTCACTTAGTGGACGGATCGATTGGTACCACAACACACCATAATCCATACATACAACCAATACCCATGTATGGTACACCCCAACATCCACCAATATATGGTAGACTTCCTTATTACCCCCTCACCCTTACCCACAACCATACCCTATTATACCCCCTCCACCCATGAGTGGACCCGCATCAACACCCATGATGCGTCAGGCTATACAACCAATTTCTTGTACCCCCTCTACCTCAGCTTACACCTTAAGAAATAGTGAAAGAATCACACCTTCTTATGTATCGTATAGATCATTACCACAAAATAATCTGTACTTTCCATTTCTTGGTCCCCCCCCCACCCATGGCTCCATCACAAGGACAACCACATGTTGGGGTTAACTTTGTTCAACCCTCTCACATTCAACAATTTCAAAGTTTTGAACAAATGAATATTGAAAATCCATCCCATCAGTCTAATAATGCCAAAAATAAAGAAAAAAACTGAAACAATAATAATCCCGGACCTGGAGGAAATAACCCCAAAGAAAACCAACTTGTTGGGGGCAATCAGAATCAAGGGAATCAGAACCCCCAAGGAGGAAATAACCAAAAACACCAAGGGAATAATAGCAACAATATCTGTACAAACTTCCCTTGTGCCCTTTGCAGTGAGTATGGCCATTATACTCACCATTGCCCCCAAATTTTTGAATTTAAATGAATGAAAGAATCTGTGAACAGACCTCATCCCCCTACACTACCTGTCCCCTAGCAGGCCCCACAATAGTATGTGCAACAACCACCCCCGATGGTGTTGCAAAACCCGATTCCACACCAAGGTGTGATGAATACACAATAGGACATGGGCCCTGCCCCACCACAGATGGGACAGTATCAAAACCATGGTACCCCTGCAGATCGCATTATCCTCCTCACTGGTGAAGAGGAAATCCTTCTACAAACGTGTAGTCATCAATATAGTGCACCCCCTGAATCTTCTCCCACTACCTTGGAATAAGTTCTAGTTACAAAGAGACCCCCTCTGATGATTCCATGCCCTAACACTAATACCCCCCTTCGTATTCCTCATATCCCCTTACGACGGAATGTCACTAACCCTCAATCTAGGGCAACACACAATTATAGTCTAATCGATGATCTGGAACAATCTCCTGTCGCCATGTCCATCTTAGAAGTTCTTTAGACCTGTCCCACTCAACGAAAGTCACTGCTTTCTGCCCTGGAGGCAGTCGACCCTATTGACACTAGACTCATCACGTTCAATATCAATAGTGGGGAACCCTATTTCCCTGCTTTAGTAGCATTCCAAATACTGGTTAAAATCAAGAACATCACAGTTCATCACTACATAATTGATGAAGGTGCATCCACATTCATCATTTCCAAAATTGTATGGAAGAAACTTGGCTCCCTCGAGCTCATACCATCCGCCATCACTTTGAGAGCTTATGATAGACGACCATCCTCTCCCGAAGGGCTCTTTCAAAATGTCCCCGTCAAACTCGGGGGCAAGACTATCCTTATTGAAATTGAGGTTATCGACGCCCCACTCGATTACAATATCTTGTTCGATCGTAGCTACATGTATGCCATGAAGGAAATAGCCTCTTATGTATTCCAAACGATGATGTTCCCCCTCAACAGGAAGATCATCACCATCGATCAGGTTTCACATTACGAGCCTAACCCTTCCTCCAACATCGATAACATTTTACCTTTTGTCCACACTAATCCCGATGTCTACCCACTCGTTGAGATGGGCCTTGACATCTTAAAATATCCATCCTTGCTAGGGACATACCATGAAGCACCCCCACTCATACATCCCTCAGCTCAAGTATGTGTCATCTCTTCCAACGCAACTAGTACTGGAGATACGATTCCTCTCACTGAGGTTTCTTCACTTCCTGACGTCACACTAGTCGCAAAGCTCCTCCCTCAGGAATCCCCTGAGAACTCTCCATCACCACTTGTTCCCGATATCCCTCCCCCCCAGGGTCACAACCTGGTTTGGTAGACAGTTCCCCAAGCCATTACTCAAATCCCCTTCTTCTACCCCCATCGGGCATACAAGCTTTCCAGGTAGCTGCCACACTTACTCTACCTAACATGGTGCTTTCCATCCCAGTTTGGTATCTGCACCCACTTGAGATGGTTCCTCAACCATCCCTTCCTCCCCAAACCAAGGGAATCCCAATGCATATACCAATCCTCACTCCGACCACACCACCCTCACCCCCACTAGCAAGCACCACCGCTACAGCTGGGGGTAGAAGGAAGAATAAATATCCCATCGCTCCACTCCCCCCCGCCCCTGAGTCCAACTTCCTTGTGCACTACGCGAGAAAGAAGGACACCCCACCAATCGATGTCCCTCTCTCCTTGAGCTACACAATTTAATTTGACTTCCTCGAGCAACCACACTGCTTGTCGCACCACACAATGCACCAAGTACTACCACCACATCTCCAACCACCGGTACCATAGGGTTGCGAACCAAATTTGCCTATGCCATCTTCTTAGAGTATGGCCATTACTGTTGGATCATGTTGTCATTGATGCCAATGGTTTAATTGATTGATGTCAAGTGATTGATTGATGTCAAATAATTGATATAATATAATATGTATTTTCCTTGATGAGAATGCATATATGAAGATGGATCAATGAGTTGTCATTGATATGATGATGATGGATCAATGAGTTGTGATTGATACATGATGAAGATGGATCGATGTGGTTTCATTGTTATATGATGCAATGTTGGAAAAATGTATAGATGACTCATTATTGTCTTATCATGATTGATAAGATGCACAAATGGATGAACTCCAAAGTGGTCCCCTTATGGTGAAAGCCCTCACAAGAAGATGCTTTGTGGATTGAGTTATCCTAGAAGAATGGTTGGAGGACCCATGCTTGTATGTGGAATAATGAGATGAATATCAACGCAATTGTTGGTGAAACTATCCTATATGGATAGTTCTTTTCATGCCATTTCCGGTGGTATGTGGAATGTCACATAACTCCTCATGGTTTTAGATTTATGGCCTTACGAAGATGAAGGACCCCCACATGAAAGATTGAAGCCCCTAAGGTCAAAGAAGTCAAAGTGACCTAAAAGAAGAAATCATTATTTAAATGATAAGTTAAAGTGACAAAGTCAAGGTGGACTATTTAAATAATAAAGAGAAGTGACAAAATCAAGAAGGAATATTTAAATGATAAAGTATTGGAGAACCTTCTATTTATGGAAAGTGGTTAACCCTAAAAATAAGGAAAATAGGTTAAGTTACCTAAAAGAAGAAATCATTATTTAAATGATAAATTAAGGTGACAAGGTCAAGGTGGATTATTTAAATAATCAAGAGATGTGTCAAA
>JASDQU010098009.1:7455-21476 GCA_032191745.1 Picea mariana | reverse complement strand
GAAGAAGAAGATGGGTCCTCCAGGACCATGCTCAGGTCGCTCCTGCTCTCGGTACTCCATGTCTAGGACCATGTGGGCCTCGAGACATGATCTCCTAGTTATCCCTAGATATCGGGGATAACACAGCTCAAATCAGCAAGCAATAGCTTGCTGATTTTTGTAGGTTCTTACCAGGAAAAGAGGGCATGCCGCCCAATTTCATGCACAACACACCCTCGAAACAACTACTCTCATCGTGGTAACAATTTTTCTTCTTACTCTTCCCTCTAAAATACTGTAAATGCAAGCCCAAAGGAGTTGTACCCAAGCAACTTGCTTTCCTTTCCTTCAGTCTTCACTTTGCAAGTTTAGATTAGTTTTCTTTTCTGTCTTTCCTTGCTTAGTTTATCTAGATTAGTAGTGATTTCTATATGCATGCTTAAAGCTAAAATAATCTAGAGTAGATCTCACACTTAACACATGCTAGCTTAGAGCCCATGGTGGCTTAGATTAGATATTTATTTTCCGTTGCATGCAAGTTTTGGTTTCTCTGATCTTAATCCAACACACATGCATCAAATAACTGGTTAATTAATCTTTCATTTCAGTCATTTACTTCACATGCAGTGATCGCTCTTAGGTCTATATTTTAATACATGCATGCAAGTATTGGTACCTCCAAGTGATAATTAATCATTTTTAATTTCCGCAAGTTATATGTTTCGCTTTAAGTTTCATATGCAATCTAATCTTTTATAAGTGAATTTAACTTGCGATCTTGTGTTTCAAAGGCTTCAGCCTTCACAACATTTTTCAAATCTCAGTTTCACAAACTTTTTAGTTCTTACATTTACATGCAATAATTCAACACTTAAGAACTAAATCTGCAATTTCATTGTTAAGAGTTTACACTCGTCTTCAGTATTTTGGCGATCCTTTTTTGAGCAAGCTACAAGCACTTAGTCACACTTCGCCATATTTAGCTCATAGGTCTAAAATAAACTAATTAGATTTAATAGGACACCATAACTCACCATCTTCGCCATTTAAAACAGGGTTTTGAGGAAAGCCACGGAAGGTGCTAGGTCGGGGATGGTCTCACGGCGCGCGATGTCCTTTCCGGAGTACTCGGCCTTAGGGTTGACCTGTGAAGCTAGGGTGGGCCTTGTTGCCTCACTTCTTGAGCATCCATCAACCACTTGGTAATAGGGGGAGGAGAGTTTTTGGGTTGACACCTAGATAGGGTTGAAATTAATCTCACACTTAATCACTGAATTTAATTTTCAATCTACAACATCAACAATACAATTACACACTTGCAAGCTCACTGATCTCACTATCTTTCAATTTACATTCATATGCAAGCTATCTTTGATGTGTTGTATAAATAATATCTAAGTGGTTAAATCTTTCATTTGGAATATTTGGCTTTCCATGTTTTTCATCTATCCTTAATTCTTATACTTGTGGTGTGATCCTTCAAAAAGTGCGTATCCACCTGGAGGCATTCTTTTGATTGGGTCTTGAGTGCTTTGCATCTCTTGGCCATTGAAATGCAGTCCAACGGAAGTCTATCTGTTGTAAGCATGCTTGGCTTGATGTGTTGATGGTTGTTCATCTTTGAATATCTTCTTTCTTGCACATTTCAAGCACTTGTTATTATTTTTGTATTTAGTTTAGCTTGTATATCTTTATATTCTTTTGTATCTAGTTTGCCTATCTTGTTATAATATTGTAACTTGTAATTTTCTTGTAACGAATATCTCCCTAACTTAGTTGACCCCATTGCCCAATCTTAGGCACTAGTCTTAGTTGCCCTAGGAAAAGGTCTGACTCTCATACTTAGATAGTTGCATTTTGCATTTGCTGATTGACATCATAGGCTAGTTTCTCTTTGACCACCTAACTAATTAAAACCAACTCCTAGAACACTTAATCGTAATTGTCATCTAGTAACTAGGGTCTACCCCCCTTGGCTTCCCTAGGAGTTAGCCTAGACAGAAGAGGTTCAAGTCAAAGTGACAGCGTGGACTTTGAACCTAGGCATTGTGCCTCTGAGGACACACAAAGTGAGCAGGACTTAGCTCACGTTTGCAAGTGTGTATAAGGACGGCAACACAACCATCTAACTGCAGCAAATTTTCTGCAAAACTGACTTTTAATGCTAGCTAGACACTTTAGAAATTGCTTGTGACAATTGATTATCATTTTGCCTAGTAAAAGCTACCTTTTCATTGTCCTTTCAAGCAATTTTAAGGCATATTTCTTGGAGCTGTTATAAAATACTTATTGCTGTTGTAAATTTTCATGTTGCTGCAATTTTATGTCAGCCAACATATATTTCAAAGGTTCATTGTCTTATTGAAGCACTCACATCATTTTGTACTTGAAACTGCCATATTTTTGCTTGTTGTCTTGTTCTGGGCAGGTATACTTCAATTGTTACATTTGCTTCATCTCTTAAGACATAAAGACCTTTTGACTTAAGTGACCAGTGAGAGGGGGGTATTCTTGCATCCTTATTTTAGTTTCATCGGCCCTTTAGGTCACTAGGGACATCTCCCTTGGGGTAAACATAACATACTCCTAAACAGAAAGGGGTTTTCTATTAAGGTGACAGCGATAGGTCACGCCCTTGTTACACCAATCTTGCCTCACTTGCCTTGGGCTTTGGGAAATTATAGATTGTGCGATAAAAGTGACTTCCAAATTGATCAACAAGATCAAGCATGTTGCAGATAACAATATAGATATGTACAAAGGTTGATTTGTGGCTAGAAGATTCTCCTAGCAAGAGGAGAAGATTATGATGAGACACTTGCTCCAGTAGCCAAAAGAAGTGTACATAGAGCAGTCATAAGATACATGAGAAGGAGTCTCATGTCTGTAGATTGAAGAAAGCTTTGTACGGGCTTAAGCAGGCACCTAGGGCAGAGTATACCAGACAATTATTTTGATGAGCCTGGGATTGGTTGCCTACACCGATGGTGACGAATGTGAAGTTATTGAGTGATACATCTTCAAAGTCGGTAGATGCCACCATGTATAGACATATGATTGGTTCGTTGATGTACTTAACGAACACAAGGCCAGATATATGTTATGAGGTGAAGACATTGAGTCAGTATATGGTCGAACCTAGAGGTGTTCACTTGATTGTAGCAAAACATGTGATGAGGTACTTGAAAGGTACAATTGACTATGGACTCAAATATGTTTCGGATCATGAGATAAGCCTGCAAGGCTATACCGATTCAGATTGGGTTGGTAGTGTCGCAGATCGAAAGAGTACATCTGGATGTTGCTTTAGTTTGGGATCAACTATGATCTCATGGTTCAACAGGAAGCAGTTCAGTGTAGTGCTCAGTACGGCTGAGGTAGAGTACATAGCAACGTGTTCAACTAGCAGTGTGGCTTCAGAAGTTGCTAGCTGGTGTGTTTGATCTTGAGTTAAAGGTGACTTGCATCTGGTGCGACAACCAGAGCTGTGTGAAGTTGTTGAAGAACCCAGTGTTTCATGACAAGTTGAAGCATATCGAGATCAGTTATCACTATATCAGGGATATGGTGTAGAGAGGAGCGATGAAGCTCCACTATGTGGCTATGGATAATTAGGTAGCTAATGTGTTGACTAAGCCTCTGTCAAGGGTGGAGTTTGAGTACTTCAGGGACAAGCTTGTTATGGTCTGTGTTATCGCTCAATCTGTACTTGTTTCAAAGGAAAAGGTTAAGGGAAGGCAAATTGACGTAACAAGAGGTTATCCTATCACTGTCACCTCAACAGGATACCTCTTTCTATTTAGGGTTGATGGCCCAGGGGAGACGTCCCCGGCGACCTGGGGGTTTGAGAAGGCAAAGGTTGAAGTGTTTATAAAAGTATCCCCTCTCACAAGTCACACTGATCAGAAAGTCCCAAGGTTTTAACCAATGAAGTAATGAAGTGCTTAAATGTACCTGCCTAGAACAAAGCAACAAGAAAATGATATCTTTTGCAAGTGCAACTCGCTGTTAGTACTTCATAAAAACATGGACTTATCAATAAAAACAATAGTTGATGTATGATGAAGCAAACAAAACTTTATAACAACAATGTTTATAAGATGATAGCTTCACAATAAATGCCTTGAAAGAGCTTCACAATGCCTCAAAATAATCACTCATCAATAGCAAAATACTAGCATTTGTCAGAAGCTAATTAGGCAGTGTATAAATCAACTTTACAATTGCTTTTAGGTGCTTTTAATGCTGCAATAGATGGCTGTAGCTTACTTTTGTAACAACAAGTAGGTTAGTAGATTAGTTTATTCTAGGGTTAGGAAGAGTTAGTAGAGAGCTTAAGGTAAAGGTTTTGAGAGTAGTTTTCATCAATCACTCAATTGTAAGGCTTAGATCAATGCTTTTAGGGTAAATGGAGTCTCTTTTAGCAATGACAATCTTGAAGGAACAAATTGATAATAAGAGAGTTAAAGAGAAGAAGTTCAATGATTGAAGTGTTGGTAGCCCAAGGCTTCAATCATTGAACCCTAAGGGGAAAATGGCCACTAGGAAGTAGGTGACCCTAGGCCCTAGCAGTTTTCCTCTTTCTTTAGCTCAAAGATGAAGTAGATGATGACTAGATGAAGCAAAAGATGTTAGGGTGTTGCAATGGCAATGCCCTTAGCAAAAGCTTCAAGAAAATAGGGTTTCTAGCATAATCTAGTAGGTGAAAGTTATTAAGGCAAGAACAATAACATGTGCTTTAGCCTCATAGGGTTTTAAGCTAGCAATTTCATAATCTTAGAATAAAGGCAAGATAAATACAACCATAACCATTCAATGAAGAAGAATTGCAGAAAAGTTACTTATATTCACCAAGAATCATCTAGCAATAGGCCTAGTTGAAGACTTCCACCAAGAAAAATGCTAAAACACACCAAAAATAGCCTCCAAGAAGTGTGCACCAAATTTCAGCCAAGAAACCCTAAATAGGGTGCAAATTTCAGACCTCACTTAAGTGTGAATGAAAGATGATAAAAAGTAAGAGTGATTTCTCCCTTATTTATACAGTTTCAATGACCTTTATTTTACAAATTAGGTCAAAAAGTCCGACATGGCCACTTTACATGTAATATCCAGTTTTTACAAAAAAATGACAAATTAAATCCTAAATCAAGCAGAAAAGGTGGCGTCATGCCCTTTTAGGGTGACGTTAGGCCTCTTTGGTGAAACGTTGGCCTCTAGGAGCAAAACGTTAGGCCTCTTTGGTGAAACGTTGGCCTCTAGGAGCAAAACGTTAGGCCTCCCAAGGCCTCTGGATCAAGCCACACGTGCCACTTGGCACACAACTGCCTCCAAAGTGTTCATCAAACATTGGGTGATGTCAAGGGTCACAAAGGTGACATCATGGGCCTTTCAAGACCAACATCATAATAGGAGGGCAAGACCCCCCTGGGTCCAGGCCTGCTAGGATGTCTCTGGTGGAACATCCTCCTCTCTCTCTGGTGCAAGCCTCTGAGATGTGTCTACACCTGATTGGGGTCTCAGCATCCATTTGGTGGGATTTTAGCCCTATGGAGGTCAGAACTAATCATCTCCCCATGTGTACCTGTCTGTCAGGTGTGGCGTTGCAACAAAAACAAGTACGCCCTCTATGGGCTCATAAGTCACATGGATCATAGCAATGTCAATCACATCTAATAATCAAGTTATCTAAACATGCACATAAAACCCCCCTTTCCCATAAATATTCTGGTATGCATAGCTACTCCAGTGAAATAGTCTGGTACGCTGAGATATTGTTACTCTAGTGAAATAGTCTGGTATGCATAGCTACTACAGTGAAATAGTCTGGTACGTCGAGATATTGCTACTCTAGTGAAATAGTCTGGTACGCATAGCTACTCTAGTGATAGTTTGGTACGCTGAGATATCGCTACTCCAGTGAAATAGTTTTGTATGCATAACTACTCCAGTGAAATAGTCTGGAACGCTGAGATATTGCTACTCCAGTGAAATACTTTGGCACGCGAGTTACTAGTTCTGTATGAACTAGATGCTAGATTCTGTGTGAGCTGGCGAGTTACTAGTTCTGTATGAACTAGATGCCAGATTCTGTGTGAGCTAGCGAGTTGAAGCCCTGTGATGACATAAAGCCTGAAAGGATGATGAGACCCCAGATGCATGACTGTGACATGACCATCAGATAGTCTGTGTGTGTGACTATGACAGAGCCTGTGTGGCTATGATGGTGTTACTTGTTACATGATCCGTTTGATCATGAAATGGCCGTGTGGTCATGCTACTTGAGACATGATCTGTTTGATCATGATATAGCCTTTGCAGCTATGATGATGCTACCTGTAGATTGGTCTGCAAGACCATGTGAGTCTTGCCCATGCCATGCGAAATGGATGGATGTGTTTGAGACCATTACATGAAGAACATCTTAGTTAATACTTCCCTAGCTAATAGGGAGTGTTGATGTTTTGGTAGTTGCGGGAGGCATTAACCTCCAAGTGTAACCTTTGTACTTAGAATAGAATATTCTGGAAGTAAGAGAACCATTAAATAGATGTGTGAAAACCCTGGAAGAGAAGTCGACCCTACGAGAAAAAGTCAAAGTAAATTATATTTGCCAGAAAAGATAGGTTGACCCAGTGGGAAAAGTTCACTGGCAAAATAAGTATAAATAAGGTGACGCCTTAGCTCATTTGTACACTCTCATACACTCACTCAGTAGAAGGAGGGCGCAAGTATGAGGAGCAACAACTGCAGTTGCAGTACAAGGCGCAAGTCTGGAGAGGGTGGTGCAGCAATTGCCGTGGTGTAATTTCAGTCTTTCTAGTATCTCTGTTGTGTTCTTCTCTTGGTAAAGGTACGCTTCTATTAGTAGAGTTACTTTCTCTTGGCATTGTGTTGCTGCTGCAACAATGGTGTTTCTGGTTAGGGTTTATCTGTTGGTTCTAGTATGGACTTGCCATAATCATTCTATCTAAGAAAAGGTTATTGTGCTCGAGGGTGGCATATGTGAATGCCTATGGTTAGGTGACAATGATGTGACATTGTCTATGGTTAAATGAGCATAGCAAAATTTTAACATCCTTCAAGGAAGGATCTCAACAAGTAATGCATGCACAAACTCCAAAGTAGTGTACCCTAGGGAGAGGGCACACATTCTCATGGAGATCAACAACTCACCATAAAACATATATCAAGCACTAAGGCTATCAACCCTAGGAAATCGTGGCAATGTACTTAGCAATTAAAACACCACCTCAAGGAGCAATTATTGACACTTGAAACTTACAGAGACTCTAGATTGATGGGTTCCCATTCCATAGAAATCCACCAAGAGTGAAACAAGTATGTCATTGTTGATGTTTTTAGCATCAGACAGGTATCTCCACATTGGATTGTGTCTATCATGTAGAGATCGTCATTAATACCTCTTAGAACTTTGGAAATTCACTTTAATAATTTAATTATTAAAGTGAATGTCATTTTAGAAATAATTGAGATTAATTAAATAAAATGTCTAAGTTTTTGGCTTTAGTGATTTAAGTTAATTAAATAAATCTTAGCCATTGATCTCAAGTGAAGGAGATTTAATCTCATCTATTGATCACTTTGGAGATAAGGGTTAGGGCTCATCTCAAGATTATAAAAGGCAGCCAAGGGAGAGGAGGAAACACACATTGATTTGGAGTTAGTGATGCATTTGAGTGAAGGACTTTCACTCTGAACATTTCAGCGAGAGAGAAGAATATTGCAGCCAGGAGATTTTTCAGGTGACTGTACCAGCAAGGCAGAGGTCAGAGAAATTTCTGGAGAGGCCATACGGACTGCAGGAGTATCCAGCAGGGGGGCGTACAGCCCATAACAGCACCCAGTAGGGGCTGTACAGCCCGCAGCTGGCACCATATGGCCTGTATGGGTCTCTACATGCCGCAGCAGCAGTAGTACAGCCCATTGCAGGCCATATAGGTTTCCGTACAGCAGCTGTACAGCCAACACAGCAACAGGCAGGGACAGATTTGGCAGAGGGGTTTTCAGCTGGGATTTTTGCCAGGTTTGGTTGTTGATTTGTATTCTTCTTAGTGGGCCATTTTCCCTTTTACGGGAGCCCTGATTTTTATAATAAAATCATCTCGTTGCTGGTTTTCCCTTGCGGGTTTTTCCAGGGGCATTTACTCAAAAATATGTGTACATGTGTTTGGTTTCCTGTTTTACTTCCATTGCAATTTCTGATTAAGAATCTCAGTGTGCTTTTGTTCAGTAGATCTGCATTTTATGTTCAGACAAGGATTTACTAGGAATTAATTGCCGTGATTGGGGTTTAAGGAAATTTAATAGTCATGCTAAGCAAAACCCCCGAAGAAAACTCCAAATTGAGAAATGACAATGCCAACACCATAATCCCAGGGAAGCATCTGATCAAGCACCTATTAGCATGCTGATCCATCGAACAAAGATATGCAACCATGGAGAGCCATGACAACTCATCAAATAAGGGAAAAATTAGTCTCCTCCAATGCAAAGTACCGAAGAAATCGAGTTAAAGCACTATCTCCAAGTCAAGCCCAAAAGTCCATGAATATATATTCTGCAAACCATCCATATGTGTGATCTTTATCACGCACATGTTAACCCTCATATGCAATACGAGGGGAAAACAAGTATAACATTTCTGCCCAGGAAAGTAGTTGTAGGATTCATCATTGTAGTGTTATGTTGATTGTGGTGATGACAGGAGGATGATATAAAGTGATCATAGAATTTGAGATTCAGAAATTTCTTTCGTTCTGTTGTGATGATATATGCTGATGTGTTTGTAAAGATTTACATTTGTCGAATTTCATTTAAATCAGGATATGTATTTTATGGTTGTGGGTTCCTCAGCTATAGTGTTTCTTAACTGAAAAATTGGTTTTGCAGGGATATTAGAGGCAAGGAGATGGACGAGGAATATTCCTCCAATGTCTTGGAGGAAGATTTTCTTCGGGAACATGAAACATTATCAGAAGATGTGGATTCATGTTCCTCTGAATTATGCAGTGATGAAGAAGAGTCCACATCTCAGGAAGATTGGGATTCTCAGAGAGATAGTGTTCCAACTGTAAGTCCTGTAGTATCGATGTTTCAGTTAAAACAGATAGTATTGACTGACAGAGAACACAAGACACCTAATGGAAGCTTTGATATTAAGAGATTAAGTGAATCAGAAGACAGAGTTTCAATACTTCCATTGATTAGGAAGTCCAAAGGAGGTGGGCATGCCACTGAGGCTTCGAGCCTTTATGATGAAGTAGGATCTCGGAGATTAGTTGATTCTGAAGTGGCTTGTAGAGATTGGGAATCAAGCTCATCTTCAGGACTCAACTTATTTGAGTATGCAACAAGGAGAAAGCCCAAGTCCCTTATTTCAGATTATCAGAGAGGAACAAGTTGGCCACAGAATGGTCTGCCCACAAATCCATTTCTTTCTGCTTTAATGTCTGAAAGTAAGTATAATGGTTATACTTTACCTCACTTCTCTGACAGTGATCGTGCATGGGATATGCCATTTTTAAAATCCTTTGAAAGGGGTCCAATCCATAGGTGTCCTCATATTTCTGAGACTTTTGTAAAGAATAGGAATCCGATTCACAGATCTCCATTGGACTTGAAAATTTCCAAAATAGAAAATTATAACAATCATTCAGATGGTGGCCATTCTTTGGACTATGAAAGTAGTTGCAATCTCATGGGTTTTCATCCAATGTTGACTAGAAGTGCTTGGAGCCATCTACAGTATCTTATGCCAGAGAGGAGTTTCAGTGATAGGGAGGCAACCCTTCTTCCGTATTATGATTTTTCAGCTCTTACAGATCCAAGCGAGATTTTTGGAAAGAACTTGCCTTTGAAAGATTTTGCTCTTGACCTTTCATTGTCAACTGAGCAACACGGGTGCATGGCAAATAGACAGTCCACTCACATTGAAGTGATGAATCATGAAAAAGATGGGATATTATTGGCAGATGGTCATAGATCGAGTTCTGTAGGTAGTACTCTCAGGGAAACTCAACTGTCTGCAGAAATTGTTTCTAAACTCGGCTTTGATGAGACAATTCAAACTAGAAGGAGCCCCATGAATCTGTCAAATAACACAGTCCCTGTCTTTCACTCAGACGACAACATAACAGGAGCATCTGGGGGAGCTAAGTGGGAGACTTCACTAAGATATTTTAACAATGACGACAATTCCAAATCAGAAGGATGTGAGCATAATCCAGAAATTGTATCAGAGATTCCACTTGATGTTGTTGTTGACGTGAGTATCGCACAGGAGATCTTGCTTCAGTATCCTTTTCAGTTAAATACATGTCATCCTTCATTTAAAATGTAAATGGTGCTTACAAAAAAGATTCCACGTTGAGAATGAAAAGCCAGTAACCTAGTAACTTACTAAAATGACTTTACTGGTTATCTTACAAATTATCGTATGAAAGATATTCAAATATAAAGAATTTGACCTTTTTCCTTTAACTATAGAATTGATTTGAAGAATTCAGAGCTAGTTGGTATTTCCCATTTTGGGGAACTTTGTTAAGTACCTATAGAATTGGATTATATTTCTTTATAGAGTTCTGGAAGTTGGCATCCTCTTCTTGGATATAGCTATAGGATGGTTTCAATTCTCTTTGCAGGTTCTTTCTTCTCTTGAAGAACGAAAGGATTTGTCTATTGAAGAAGGCTTGGTGTAACAATTTATTCCTGCAGATCTGTGATTGAGCATCAAAACACAAATGAAAATTTTAACACAAGGTGTAAAGCCATAGCAGAAGCTTTCCCAGCAAGAATATAATAGTTCACGACTTTCTCTGCTCTACAATTCAGCAATTGCCGACAACAAAATGAATGACCATTGTCCTTGATTAGATAGCTACATACATCAAAACTTGATATCTTTTTAGTCCTTTTCAGGATAATCTCATAAGATCAGACATATTGGCCACTTTGATGTCTTGCAGGCTGGACCAGAAGATGGAGGACAGGGAATGAGATCTATCTCTCTATGAGGCTCACCATTAAAGATAATTGGGGTTGAGTCAATCATGACCAATATGTCTTCTAGAGGTTGGTTGGGGGCCAAAAGCTGAGTGGTTGTCCTTTTTGTTATTTATTGTGCTGTGTACATGGTGTATGATCTGATCATGCCTTACAGCAGCATTGACGGTCGACCTACTATTGTTTTCTTCAAAGTTGACATCCTTTGACTCAGCGTTGACTTTGACATACTTTAACTTATTTTTACTTAGGCCTTGATCTTATCAACTGCTCAATATCAACTCCAAGCTGGTGTCAATAACCCTTGGTTGATTTGAGATACTTATATTTGACTTGGATCTGCTTGAGTCCAACATCGAGAAATATCCATTGTAGAGGACATTGACGTTTGGCATTTGACATATTGGTGAACTTTCAACTTCCACTCCAACTACTGTATTAAATAATGACACCTTGACTTTAACAATCGACATTCAACATTGATAAATCCATGTGAATCGTTCTAACATCGACTCAAGAAGCAAAGGGTTGCAGAATTGTTATGGCCCGGGTTGTCTTGTAATGGTTCTCTAAGAAGTTGAATCTTTCACTGTAATCTCCTCTTTGTATTTCATAAGTATTATCACTCTATAATAATGTACTATATCTCTTCATGAGCTTATGACAACCCACATCCAATGATTCACTTCGACATTTAGTATGCTGACACCTATGCATTTTACCTTTCTGAACTTATCCCACATTTGCCCTACTTTTCTTCACTCGATATGCCCATGATCAAATATCACTTATTATCAAAGGTCCTTTTGGGTGACTTCAAATTGTGAGTGGCATAGAGCCTTTCATGCTCTTTTAATTTTCTGGATTCGAAACATATCACAAATCTGTTCTGACTAAGGACTCCTCCAAGTCCTTTGCACGCATCTGTGCAAACCACAAAATCTTCATTCAGATCAACAATCCACAGAATTGGAGCACTTGTTAACAACTGCTTCAATTGCTGGAAGTTCATTTCACATTCTGCTGTCCATTGAAACTTCTTCCCCTTCCTTTGCAAGGAAGTGATGGGATGAGCTATTCTCGAAAACCCTG
Source organism: Picea mariana (assembly GCA_032191745.1). Taxonomy (NCBI): domain Eukaryota; kingdom Viridiplantae; phylum Streptophyta; class Pinopsida; order Pinales; family Pinaceae; genus Picea; species Picea mariana. The sequence goes on along the minus strand of JASDQU010098009.1, from coordinate 9,380 downwards.
CAATGAACCTTCTGTAGTAGCTAGGCTGCTAGCTAAACCCATGAAGGATCTGACTTCTGTCACATTCTTAGGCACTGTCCACCCTTTAACGACCTCAATCTTTTCAGGGTCCATTGCTATCCCTTCTTCAGATATGATATGCCCCAAATAGTGAATTATGTTTTGATAAAATGAATACTTGCTCAATTTGGCATACAACTGATGCTCTTAGCACTTGTAACACCATCCTCAAGTGTTGCTCGTGCTCTTCCTCTGTCTTGGAATATACAAGGATGTCATCCAAAAAGACAATGACAAACTTGTCTAAATATTCTCGGGAAACACCATTCATTAGGCACATGAAAACAATTGGTGCATTTGATAACCCAAATGGCACCACTGTGAACTCATAATGACCATACCTTGTCCTGAAGGTGGTCTTGCTGATATCTTCCTCTTTAATTCTTACCGGATGGTAACCTGACCTGAGATCTATCTTTGAAAATATCCTTGCATCCTTCAACTGATCGAAGAGATCATCAATCCTTGGTAGAGGATACTTGTTCTTTATAGTCACTTTGTTCAACTGTCTGAAATCAATGCACAATCTCAATGTCCCATCTTTCTTCTTTACGAACAAGACTGGGGCACCCCAAGGTGACACACTTGGGCGTATATACCACTTCTTTAGAAGTTATTCAAGCTGCATTTGCAACTCCTTCAGCTCTGGTGTACTCATTCTGTAAGGAGTCTTTGATACTGGAGCTGCCCCAGGTATCAAATTTATAGAGAAATCAATATCTCTCTTTGGGGGTAGTCTTGGTACCTCCTTGAACACATCTTCAAAATCTTCCAAAACTGCATGATCCTCTAGATTTGGCACCTTATCCTTAGGTGCTTCTTCCACATGGGCTGCAAATATTTGGCAGCCCTTCCTGTAACACTTCTTTAGCTTCATTGCTGAGATTTCTCGGACAGTAACTGCCCTGGGAATTCCTTGGATTGCTCTCCGATTTCTTTCCTCATCCAGGCAAGTGAATGCCTTGTTATGACAGTCTAATATGGCATGGTGTTGGTCCAACCAATCCATACCAATTAGACAATCATATGATCCCAAAGGCAAGATGTTCAAATCTGCCTTGGTACTCAGTCCATTTATGCCCAATGGACATGATTTAACCAACTCAACAGCCTTTCTCTTGGCTCCTGTAGCCAGCTGCACCAGCCAAGATTCCCCATGCTTGCTTCTTGGTAATTGAAATCTTTCCACTACCTTAGGATCTACATAACTATGACTAGCCCCCGAGTCTATTAAAATAGTAAAGGTATGGTTATTGATCATACCTTCAACTTCAATCATGTGTGATTGAAACTCAACTAGCTTGTTGTCTAGGGCTGCATAGATCCTTGGTACACTTCTGCCCATGTCCTCCACTGTTTCTACTTGTTGAACATGGTGAACAACTCTCACCTTGTCCTTTCTGTGAGGGCAATCCCTATACTTATGATCTCCTTTACAGCCCCAACATTGCTTAGGTGTCTACCTTGGCCTTTGCCCACCTCCTTTAGACATCTTGGGCTCTCTCAAAACTGGCTGTCCTTGGGGACTGTTATCCCCGTTTTCTAGGGATAACTAGGAGATCATGTCTCGAGGCCCACAGGTCCTAGACATGGAGTACCGAGAGCATGATTGACTTGAGCATGGCCCTGGAGGGCCCATCCTTCTTCTTCTTCGCCAGACTCGTCCTATCAGCAGCAACAACTTCCATCACCATCGGCTTGGACCTGCATCAGAGAAGACTCTTGCTCCATGAGGTAATTGGTCCAAGGTATCATGGTATGTGTCATGTTTGATCGTTATAACTTTCTTATATATGCATCAAATTTCTTACATTTTTGACAACTGCTTGGATCTTACACTAATCCACTTGATCATTGTTGGGGGG
>JASDQU010098007.1:0-18522 GCA_032191745.1 Picea mariana | reverse complement strand
GATTCCTAGGCAGATCCCGAAGGTCCAGTAAGGACGGTCTGTCAGAGTACCACGTGGTAGCTCCATTAGGATTTTACATCCTAGGGAATCTTATGGTTCCTGAGTAGATCCCGAAGGTCCGGTAAGGACGGTCTGTCAGAGTACCACAAAATGTTGTCGTTGCACCTACCTCATTTTGTTGCCATATGATGATGATGCTGTTATCTCATCCTCGTGTTGATGATGTTGTTGTTTCAGCCTCTTTCTTTTGTTGATGATGTTGTATCAACCTCGCGTTGTTGATGATGTTGTTGTATTAGCCTCATACTATTTATGATGGTGTTGCTTAAGTGTTATGCTAATTGATGTTGATGTTTCAGCTTCATAAAGATGATGATGATGATGCTAGTCCAGCTCCATGCTGTGAATGATGATGATATTGATGATGAGAAAAACTTTCGATGATTTGTAGATATGCCAGTTAGTGTTCCAAATGTTGATGATGTTGTTGCCCTCTCTCTCTCTCCTGATAATGTTTTATTGGGTTATGCTAGTAGAATACTCTTCTCGTTAAGGGGGAGTGTTGAAATATTGTAACTTCGAAGAATATTCTAATTATAATTGAGTTATTATTTTATAGATCAAATCCCCTTTTATGGATTGATCATGCCGATAAGAACAAATCCCCTATTGTGGATTGGTCAAACCATATTTATATGGTGGTATTTGTGAAGTCGGCCCCTAGGGTTCATATAGTGGTTTTAACCACTTTTGGAAGAAGTCGGCCCTACTAAGTGAAGAGACATAACCCTAGCCCCTCTTCACTAGTATTTATAAGTGAGGATGGCACCTCATTTGGTCATTCACTCACTCACACTTCTAGTGCGCATCTTTTGAAGGTAGTTGCATTTGCAAGAAGAAGGAGAGAGAGGCGCATACTCAGTCCTAATCTATTCTTGGTGGTTTGGTCTTAAGTCTTGGCATTGTATTGGAAATCTATCATTGAGGATGTTTTTGTTGGGTTTTCTCCCCCATGAGGGTTTCCCAAGATAAAATGTTGTGTACCTTGTGATTGTGTTTCTTTCAGTGATCCTACTTATGCTATTCTTTTGGAAATGCTTTAGAAAATTGAAAAGAACCTAATAACAGCTCTGAATTTAACATATTTGTGTATAGTGGTTTGGATTCATATGGATGCACATGAATATATCTTCTTCACGAACTCCGACAGAGCGAGTTGTACTTGGCAGTAGCACCAGTAGAGGACACCAAATTCTAGCTCCTTCTTCTTCTACGGGACATCAGAGTCCAATGTCAACCCCAAGGCCTTCTTCCTCTAAAGGAAAATCCATTTCTAGAGCCATCACCTTTGCCCGTAAAAGGGGTAGAGGGAATCGTTAGTTTATTTATCTAATTTCACTGTAGATGACTCATGATGATGAGAGACATTTATTATATTTTTTGATGATATTTTGAGGCTTTAGAGTCGGGACATGATTCAATGTTGATCTGTGATGTATTCGAGTTTACTAGACATCTTATACATCCTATATATCAGTTATCTTTTCATATTTATGTGGAAATGCATTTATTTGATGTTGTTGATGCTTTAGATTTTTAAAAAAATGAAAAAAATGAATTTATTTTTTTTTCATTTTTACGACATTTTCCGATATTTTCTGATATTTTCCCCGATGTTGTCGATATTTTCGTTTTCGAACCCTCGACGATATTTTGTTGATGTCGATGTTTGCAACATTGGTTGAGACTCACCATAACTTTAGACACAATGTCCATTATCACCTCGGCATTCATGTCTTTTGCTTGGGGTTGGTGCTTTTTTAGCTTTAGGGGCGTGTCCCTCAGTACTGCTTCAAATCTGCAAATCAAGATTGGAAGGAATAAATTAGGTCAAGAAACAGAGAATACTCAAAAGAAGGATATATCCACGAGGCAAGGATGAATCTGGCAAGACCAGTGCATGCTTCCTAAGCTATGGATTCAAAAGAAAAATAGAGGTCTGAGTGGAAGTGGAAAAATCTAATGGGGCATCCAGTTTTGATGAATCCCACTAGATCAACGCAAGTCAACCTCCTTATCACTACTAGGTAGGTGAGTCTCGTAGGGGAAGAACCCTACATACAATTCTATCCTAGCCACTTCATGACAAAGTCAAGCATAAGGGAAAACTCAGCTCTCTGTCAAATCAAAGTTGCAAGTAGCAAAGTTTGATTAACAAAATAACTGAGCCTAACCCTAACATTATGAACTTCCGAGATTGAATCACATCCTTAAATCACAAATGCTCATATAACTAAGGAAAGTATGAATCCACATAGCATATGAAACATATTAACTTAATCAAGCGGCAGAATTTTAGCTGCAACAAGATAAAAATAACATGCAAGAAGAAAAGAGAAGATGAGGACCAAATTACTCATTTTATTGACATCAAAGCCCGAGATCAAATTACAAGTACAAGGCTGAATGAAGCCCCAAGATCCAACCCATTTGCAATCTCTCAAAGTTGATTAAATAAAACTCTCCTCCTTTTGGAAAGCCCCTTTCCTTAGCCAAAATAGTATGCATGTGTGGCTCCAAGTTTTGTTCTAGCCACCTCAACTAATGCACCCTCCTATGCCCTTAATAGAACTAAAGTGAACAAATTGTGCATGAGACAATACACACCACACTAGATAAGGTCGAACTGAACTGAATTGAACTAGACTAAAGTCAAACTAAAATAACAATGAAATGAACTGGAACTCTAGGAATATCCCTTCTTCATGCATGGACCAGTGAACAAGAAGTATAAAAGGCATCTCCTCAAGTAGTGTGCCTTCCTCTGTGTTGAATAGCATCGAACTGGACTAAAAATGCACGAGATAATGCACACTAAACTGAACTCAAGTGAGGTTACGTCCTTCACTCAAAATAACTTAACATTATTATCAATTTCCTTTTCCAAAAATATCTCCAAAAAAGGAGCACTCAAGGGCATGGATAAGGTTATCGTCATGATCCAAAAACGTAGTTCCACAGTCACAAAGAATCTGTAAGTGATGCCACTAACCAAAAATATTCATATCAATAGTTGAAGTGAGCCCTTGAAGGAGGGTTTAAACCTTAAACAGGGATGATCCAAAAACCCGAGTTTTCCATCCCTTAGGGGATGTCACTAGCCAAAAAAATTTGTATCGACTATTCAACTAAGTGAGGTTCACACCCACTTTGATACCATGTTGAGATTCACAACAGATAGTGAGAGAATCGAATGGAACCAACACAAACCCTAATATTGGAATAAAGAGAAGATAAACTAGCACTAGGGAAGCCCACCCCTTGAAGAGAAATCAGCCAAGAGGGGCACAACCCTAGCGAGAGAGATAACTCAAGTACAAGTGCACACGAAAAAGAAAGAAACCCATGAACAAAAGAGAGTGCAACACTTGAGAATCACTTTTTATAAAACATGAATAAGAATCACTTGAGATAAATTACAAATGAGAGCATTGGTCTATAAATACCCAACTCAAGACGTAGAGTGCTTTCCCCACTAGGGGTTATGAGCATGCATGTACAAGGTCGGCCTTAAACAAACCTAATGTATAATAGAGGGTCGATCGTGGTCGAAAGTGACGATTACACCATTTTCAACATCCCCCCCTTAAGTTGAACTAGGGAGCACAAAGAAAAATGATGAATGCAAATGAGAGTGATTGTATAGATACCCAACTCAATATAAAGTTGGTCATGGCCAAAAAGCAAATGAGAGTGGGTGCATAAATTCCCAACTCAATATTAGGTCGATCATGGCTAAAATACAAATGAGAGTGGGTGTATAAATACCCAACTCAATATAAGGCTAGTCATGGCTGAAATACAAATCAAAGTGGGTGTATAAATATCCAATCCAATATAAGGTTGGTCGTGGCTAAAATACAAATGAGAGTGGATGTATAAATAGTATATACCCAACTCAATATAAGGTTAGTCGTGGTGAAAAATAAGATTACATCCCTATTTTCAACATCCCCCTTAATATAAACAGGGGAAACAAAGAGAATCCATTACATCGCAAGATTTGCATCCCCCCTTAATGCTTGTCAGGAACTACAAAGAGAAGATATTACATAACATTCCCCCATAATAATAGATCTCCCAAACCAATATGATTCTACAAGCTAGTGAAGGTGGCCTCTGGCAAAGGTGTAGAAGAAGAGACCTCTACAGAATGGGATATGAACAAGTCATCAATAAGGACCCTATCATCAACATGTGTCTACCTAGTCGATGTAGGAGTGTTGGAGGAAACATTCATATGATCAAGAAGAGGACCAACATCATAATGTGAAGGAGGGAGATCCACTAAAACATGTCGAGCATCATCTATTGGCGAATCATTTGTAAGAAGCAGGAACTTCATCAGAGTAACTTGAGGCAACCACTATAAAACAATCATATATGTCCTATGCTACCCATAAATATAACCAAAAAAACACCTTTTTGTTGATGTGAGTGATATGGTAAATATAAAGAAGATTCGGTCCGACTCCTAAAGCATGAAGGACATCTCCAAACTTGGTGGTGTCGATGGGGAAATTACCACATCGAAAAAGTGGTTAGGCCCAATATGCAGAGTGCACAGCCAGATGTACACTGCAACATGAGTCCATTAGGTTCAACGTCATCGTGAAGAAGAAGCCTCTATAAAGTCTTTAGAAATTTGCCTTGATAGACCCAAGAAAAGATAGCTACTAGCTTCTTTAAAAAAATAAATCTTTGGTTTTGAAGGAGGGTTTAAACCCTAGGAAAAACCTTGGGAAACCCTAGAAAAGAATCTTTAAGCAATGCCAATAGCCAAAAGTCTTCGTATCAACAATTGAAGTGAACCCTTGAAGGAGGATTTAAACCCTAAAAACAGATGATCCAAAAACCCTAGTTTTGCAACCCTTAAGGGATGCCACTAGCCAAAAATATTTGGATCAGTTGTTCAATTGGTGAGGCTCACACCCGCTCTAATACTATGTTGAGATTCACAAGAGATAGTGAGAGAATCAAACAGAACCAACACAAAATCTAATTCTGCAATAAAGAAAAAATAAACTAGCACTAGGGCATCCCAACTCTTGAAAAGAAATCAACCAAAAGGGGCACAACCCTAGAGAGAGAAATAACCCAAGTACGAGTGTGCTAGAAAGAGAAAGAAATCACTAAACAAAAGAGAGAGCAACACTTGAGGGTGCCCTTAGGCAAATCTCTTTTATGAAAGATGAATAAGCATCACTTGAGATAAATTTCAAATGAGAGAACTAGGTGTATATACTATAAATACCCCACTCAAGTGTTCGGTCACTTTCCCCAATAGGGTTATGAGCATATATGTACAAGGCCTGCCTTAATCAAACCTAGAAGTATAATTAAACGATACAATATAAGGTTGGTTGTAGCCAAAAGTGAAGACTACACCATTCTCAATACACACAACAACAATGTGAATACTCACATACAAAAATAGACAAAGACAAGTATGCAAGTAGAAGAGACATGAAATTTTGTACATTTGTTGTTATTATGCACCGTATGGACATGGATTTATTGAATATCAATGAAATATCTGTAATTGTAGGAGATAGTGCCCCTTAATGTCACTAACAAATCCCGCTCTGTTCGGGTTGGTGATTGCCAACCTCAGGGGGGTGTCCCTAGCCTCTCTTCCTATTATTTTAGACCAACAAATAATCACTAAAAACCAAAAAAACAGCAGCAAGAAAAGCTATTTTTTACTGCGGTTAAACAACTTAAAGTTACCAACTTTTGATTTTAAAATATTTGTGGTGGAATCCCTACAGTGTTAGCTTTAAGAAGTATGGAAATAGAGAAAAACAAAGTGCTACTAAGAGGTTGAATGCACCATAATAATAGGCTAAGAACTTTTAAATCATGTACAAAATTCAACACAATACCAACAATCCTCACAAGCTTGATAAGACCATAACAAAGCTTTATTCCTACATTTACCAAAAGGTTGATTGCGCCATAGAGACAAGTACAAAAACTGGTATATTGATGACCCTTGCACAAAGAAAATGAGGCTAGAAAAGAGAAGAGAGAGAGAATGAGAGTCTGCTACTGTTGAAGAAATCCGACCTAGAATCAATGGAGAAACCCTCAATATATAGATCCAAGAGTGTGCACATTCCAAGTATAGCTTCTCTTCATGCAAGGTGCATTAGAGGAAGGAGTGAAGTGAGGCAACCATGCCCTCATGTGTAATTGTTGAGATGATAACCATAACTCAGGTGGATGCTATGAGTTAACTGAAGACAATCAAGGAAGGAAGGATCCATGCACCTCATGTGATGAGGAAACTATGGTGCATGAGAGGAATAAAATAAGAAATAAGAGTGATGAATGCACATGGGAGGGAGATAGAGTTGATGCATATGAGAATAGGGATTTTAGGCGAGTAATTTAGAGTTAAATGGAAGATGAGAGGACATGAGGGGAATGTGCATGGGAGTGATGTGCATGAGCTCAAAGAGACATGTGCTAAAGAGGGAGAATGGGAGGTGTTAAAATAGGGAGAAATGAAAACATGCATGTGCATAAACAAAGGAGGATACGCCAAAGAGAAGGCGAGAAGAGAGTGAAGGAGTTAAGTAGAGGAAAGGATAAGTGCGCATGAGAGGGAATGCTTGGCGCATATGTGAAAGAGGATAAATGCATGGGAAGAGACGTACACTTGAAAGACAAAAAGAAAACATGAGAGAGAGGAGTGAATTGGGAGAGAGAAAGAGTTCATCTTCAATCAACTCAAACACGTAAACGTATAACCTTTGACGTGCGCCAACTCATCTCTATTGAATGCATGCACCTTGCTTTTAATAACCCAGGTATGTGCCTTGCTTTTACTAACCCGGGCATGCACCTTGCTTTTGCCACTTGTCACACTCTGAGACTTCCACATGTCATAACCTGCATGGCGACCATACCTACTAATAATAGTACTACTAAAAATAGACATGCTAAAAATAGCAATCCACCTAAAAAATATGAAAAGACTAAAAACATCTCAGACTGCTAGGAGAACCCTGCCAAATATAGTACACCTAAAAATAGAAACTCCTCGCATGTCAATGAAAATAGACTCATCAGATTTTTGCAAGGAACCTGCATATGTTCTTGGAATTGACATCTGAACCCTGGAACTCCAACTGCTAAAAATAGTAAGATCTTGCATGTCATCCGAAAATGGCTCACTGGAATCGTGAGCTCGCAAGGACTCTGAATATTTGATCAAAACTGCCATGCGGACCTCTAAATTGTCTCCTAAAAAGTAGAACTACTAAAAATGGCCATCTTTCTCCAATCCATGAAAACTTGTGCAAACTCTGTCTTTGAAGCAAGAAACACCACTAAACCAATCCTATACCTAAACTCATACGGGAACCAACCCTGACTCATGCAAAGCTATCTCTGGGAAAGCTATCTAAATGCCAGCCAAATAATACATGCTGGCTCTTAACCCTTAGGATTTGCAAGCGAGAAAATCAAGGGGTTAACAATGGCGACTTAAGGGGACGAGATCAAATGTGGGATGTTGAGAACCTACGAATCTTTGTGTCTAAAACCATGAATAATAATCTGTGAGAAACATGGATAAACATATCAATAGACCCCTATGCTTGTCTATAGAAAAAATGCCTTGCAAGCTAACCTATGATCCACAATGCCTATTCAATGGGAAATGGAGTCAAAACTACATATGGTCCTCCCTTTGACCGATTGAAAGGGGGTCTCATCCAAATATACTACTTGCTACAACCTACCATGTACACTCCTCCCTCTGGAAAATGTGTTGAAGTCGACACATGGGAAAGAGTCACATAGTCAGATGTCAATAATGTAAACATTTGCCAAGTGCGAAGGAACCCACCAATGTGAGGCGCTAATTACACCACAAGACACAACCACATGCTAATGAAACAAGGAAAAATCAGCGACTCTTACCCTAAGTCCAAAAGCGGATAACTTAAAGGAAAAATATGCAAAACAAAATAATTAACATGCTGTCCTAAAGCATAAAAAATAGCGAAAACAAAAACAATAAATGGACTCTAATACCCAAAAACCCAAAAATTTCACCTCCTTTGTTCGTTGGAGGTTAATCAAAGTTGGCATCAACATACTCAAATGACCAATGTAACCATGTAGCTAAGTGATCGGTAAGATGAGAAAGATCGACACAATCAACCTTCTAGTGCAACCAATCATGAAATCTCATCAGTCGGAAAGATGCCTTGATGTACTTGTCCTTGAAGAAATTTATGAAGGCAATTGATTGGAACTTGGAACATGGTACTTCAGCGGTAATGAACATGAAAGTATGAGAGCCAAAACTCTTTAGAATCTACCTGCTAAAATACCTCCATCATTCACAGCTCAAATGGATCATAATTGACCCTGATATCCAAGCAATGATCAGTCAAAGGATCCTCTTGAAGAACAAAATCTGAGTGCGGGATCATAGGCAAATTGTAAGGAAGATCATCTTTTGGTTGAACCAAAGGTTGCTCCCCCTGTTGCAATAGTCGTTGATCAAATTGTTCTTGAATCACTGCTGAGATATGCAAGGATGAAGTCTCTTGTTGATTGAATTCTGCATAGTTGACTTGTGGTTTTTCCTGTCATACTTTATCATCATTAATAGAACACACTTGAAAACTCAACTCTTCATCCTCATCTTCATGGAATTCTGCATATGACTCAAGTGGTGCAACTATTGGCTCATGAGCATCCAAACATGAATCATCATCACCATGTTCATCACCAGGAACTTGATAAGGTGCAATTTGTTGATCGGTATGTTCTTTTTCAATAACATTGAATTATTGTACTCTCATAACGGTCGATGGATGAATATCATTGAATAGTGTCCCCTTCCCTGGTTGGTCAAGAACATGGATCAGAGGAAACCTATAGGCTGCAAGGATATTTCTTTCTCACTTGATAGCAACAGCTTGGGCCTCCTCCAGATTGTGAAGATCTTTCTCCCTAAGCAAAATACCAAAAATTCCATCATATGTCTCAAGATAGTATAACAAAGCCATAGCATCATTAGGTCTTACAGTAGTAGGAATTCTATGATAAGTCTTAGAAAAACGAGTATTAAACTTGAGCACAGTCTCATTCTCATTTCTCTTAATATTAGAAAAAAATTCAAGTAAGAAAGAGTTATCATGTTTATCCACCCATATTTCTGTGAACTTCTCTTGGAATGAATCCCATCCATCAATGGAGGCATTAGGAAAGGATTTGTACCATATTTGTGCATCCCCCTCAATGTTCTACACAAACATCCTCATCACCACATCCTCATTCTCCACCTCACAATCATCCACTACTTTCAAAAAATCAATCAAGTGATCCTCAACCGATACTCCATAGTTCACTGCAAACTTTGGTAAGCGTTTGTGATATTCACCTATAGGAAAGTCATGAGGATGATAAAGAATTGCAACAAAACTTAGTGGGGCATAAACAGTTAAGATAAACCTTATTGGATTCATAGCTTCGGCCATAACATTAATCTGAGATGAAAACAAGCACGGTTGTTTCCATAGTATTAGCTTGAGATGAAAATAGGCATGAACCTAAAGATGGAGGTGTCGGAGTTACACTCACCATAGAACTTGTTGAAAGAATAGAAGTAGTAGGGGAAGAACTTACCAAAGAACTCGATATGCTTACCAACTTAGGAAGAGTTCCTGGTGAAAGTATATTCTCGTTCCGGAAAAGATGTTAGGGTTTGCTCAGGCCCGGAACTAGACCTTGTGTCGGATTGAATCTAGATGATCTTCTTGTGTTCCCCAGTGGAATCGACCTTATTTCCTATGGAGTCACTAGGTGAGTCCAAATAAAACAAATCAAATAAAACTCACCAATGTCGTTGCAACCCATGGATTGATGCTTCCCTGACAACAGCATCAATTTGTTAGCACAAATTTCCACTCTTGAATGAATGTCAATAAAAAATAAATCAGTAAGCTAGAAATCCATGTAATTGTAGGAGATATTGCCCCTTAATGTCACTAACAGATCCCTCTCTGTTCGGGTTGGTGCTTGCCAACCTTAAGGGGTGTCCCTAGCCTCTCTTCTCGCTATTTTAGACCTGCAAATCTGCACTAAAAACCAGAAAAACAGCAGCAAGAAAAGGTATTTTTTGGCTGCGGTTAAACAGCCTAAAGTTACCAAGTTTTGATTTTAAAATATTTGGGTAGAATCCCTACATTGTTAGCTTTAAGAAGTATGGAAATAGAGAAAAGCAAAGCGCTACTAAGAGGTTGGATGTGCCATAAAAATAGGCTAAGAACTTCTAAATCATGCACAAAATTCAACACAATACCAAAAATCCTCGAGAGCTTGATATGAGCATAACAAACCTTTATTCCTGTGTTTACGAAAAGGTTGATTGCGCCACATAGACAAGTACAAAAACCGGTATAGTGATGATCCTTGCACAAAGAAAATAGAAGCTAGAAAAGAGAAGAGACATAGAATGAGAGAGTATGTTGCTGTTGAAGAAATCCGACTTAGAATCAAATGGAGAAACGCTCAATATATAGATCCAAGAGGGCGCACATTCCAAGTATAGCTTCTCTTCATGCAAGGCACATTAGAGGAAGGAGGGAAGTAAGGTAACCATGTGCTCATGTGTAACTACTGAGATGATAACCATAACTTGGGTGGATGTTGTGAGTTAATTGAAGACAATCAAGGAAAGAAGGATCCATGTGCCTCATGTGATTAGGAAACTATGGCGCATGAGAGGAATAAAATAAGAAATAAGAGTGATGAATGCACAGGGGAGGGAGATAGAGTTGATGCGCATCAGAATAGGGACTTTAGGCAAGCAATTTAGAGTTAAATGGAAGGTGAGAGGACGTGAGGGGAATGCACATGGGAATGATGTGCATGAGCTCAAAGAGACATGTGCTAAAGAGGGAGAATGGGAGGCACTAAAATAGGGAGACATGAAGACATGCATGCGCATAAACAAAGGAGGATACGCCAAAGAGGAGAGAAGTGAGTGAAGGAGTTAAGTAGAGGAAAGGATAAGTGCGCATGAGAGGGAATGCATGGCGCACTTGTGAAAGAGGATAGATGCATGGGAAGAGATGAACACGTGAAAGAGGAAAAGAAAACATGAGAGAAAGGAGTGAAGTGGGAGAGAAAAAGAGTTCATCTTCAGTCAACTCGAACACGTAAACTTATAACCTTTGACGTGTGCCAACTCATCTCTAATGAATGCATGTGCCTTGCTTCTACTAACCCAGGCATGTGCCTTGCTTTTGCCACTTGTCACACTCCGAGACTACCACATGTCGTAATTTGCATGGCAACCATACCTACTAATAATAGCATTGCTAAAAATAGCAGTCCACTCGAAAAATATGAAAAGGCTAAAAACATTCGGGACTATTAGGAGAATCCTGCCAAATATAGGACACCTAAAAATAGGCACTGCTAAAAATAGAAACCCATTGCATGTCAATGAAAATAGACTCGTCGTATTCGATTTTCCGCAAGGAACCCGGATATGTAATCGAAATCGTCATTTGAACCTTGGAACTCCAACTACTAAAAATAGTAGGTGATCGCATGTTGTCTGAAAAAAGGTTCACTGGAATTGGAGCTCGCAAGGACTCTGAATATATGATCAAAACTGCAATGTGAACCTTTAAACTGTCTCCTAAAAAGTAGGATAACTACTAAAAATAACCATCTCTCTCAAATCCATGAAAGCTTGTGCAAACTCCATCATTGAAGCAAGAAACACCACTAAACCAATCCTATACCTGAACTCATACAGAAACCAATCCTAACTCAGGCAAAGCTATCTCTGGGAAAACTGTTTGAATGCCAACCAAATAAATGCCAACCAAATAATACATGTTGGCTCTTAACCCTTAGGATTTGCAAGTGAGAAAATCAAGGGGTTAACAGGTCTTTGTGCCAAATCAAGGTGAAGTCTAGAACTTAGGATGAGACAATGTTGATGGCACCCGAAGGATTGCCCCTCAAGCATTTCCTAGGGTTAGAAGGTTCCCTTCAAGGTTGGATGGGAGGATTGGTCCATGAAGAAGCCTCTCCAAGTACTAGCAAGGTGAACTCAAAGGTTGGCCAAGGGAAAAGGACAGAGCCCTAGGACGTCCTACCTTAATGCAATGAACAGTAATTTCAATGATCAAAGGGGGAAGGTTAGTAAATCTTACCTTGAGAACCCTTCCAAGTGGAGCATTTCACCCTTCTTTGGCCTTGTAGTAGCCCTTGTCTTCCAACAAACCCTGAAAAGTGCTTATCTAACCCTTGAAAAATGCTAGCATTCACTCAAGAAAAGAACAGATACACAAAGAACTCCTTAAACATGTTTTCTCATTAATCTCCAACGATTTGAAATGAGGGAGGACTCCTCCCTTGATAGGTGAAGAGCCTCCTCAAATACAATACAATACAATACAATGTGCTAGTTCAATACTATGAGCTCAAAACCATTAGCCCGGTCAAAACCATGGGCAAATACAATAAATCATGTAACAAATCCCTCAAAACCTTCCAAAATCCAAACAACCCTCAAAAACAGTCCAAATACATTAATAAATGCCACACGTGTGGGTTAGAGGGAGAATAAAGTAGGTGCACCCCTCAATAAAGATGTCATCATCCCATGAGAAGGTGAATAAATGAGTCAACATGGTCCAAGGACTCCGAAAGATCCTCCAACAAACTCCCTCAAACGATGGAATGGTCCAAGTGTGGAATAATAACCTCAAGAAGATGACATCACCTCTCACATGTGTGAGCCATCCAAGTCAAAAATTCAAGATAAATGGCACATGTGGCCTCCTCTAGGTGGGCCCTCCTCAAGTAATGAACAATAAATAATGCCACATCATCACAAGGTCCAAATAACCACATGTAACCACCTCCATACTTTGTAACCAACCCCTCTGATGCATTAATAACTCCCATGTGTGGTCTAAGGAGAGATAATAATGCATGAATATGAATGCAACATCCAACTAAGCAAGGAGAATGAATTTGAGTGGTCCATGTGGCATGTGTGGTGACATGGCATCCCTTTCATGGCTCAATGCACTATCATGGATCCCAATGCAGTGACATGTATTCCAATGTGGTGTCACGAATCCTAAGGAAAATGGCATAGATCTCAATGTTTGTAGATATGATCATACATGAGTACACAAATCCCAATGCAACATCATGAATCCCAATGCAGTGTAACAGAGCTCGAGGGATGGTGCACATAGCCCAATGCACAATACCCAGTTGAAGTGATGGATTTAGCCTCTTAGCAAGCAATTAGATGGTAGCACCCGGTGACACCTCTTAACACAACATAATACAGGGGTTAGTTTTAATGTTTGCCTAAGTCTTACCAAGGGAACAATATTAACCCTTATACATGCACCAAGTCTTAGGACAACACATATTTCCTAAGTACCTAGGTGAAAGATAGGCAAAGATGGATAATAATGACGAAAGGGAAGGGAACGAACTTCATGTTATGACCCTCAAAGTATTAGACATGCATAGGTCTTTTTATTCATTTGTTCATTCCTCTAGCTCTCATGAGCTAGGATTTTTATATAACAACCTTCGAGAGGGAGCTTAGCATTGAGTTACCCATCCTCGACACTGTTTCTTACTACCCCCTTATGCCTTTTTCTTTAGTGTTCAGTTTATCGAACAAGTCTCTTTCTTTAGATATTCATAGACAAGCTAGGGACAAGGGGCATTGGCCTCATAGTGAGGTGGCATTGCTCAAGCTTTTAATTTTGCCTTTTGACTTTAGCTCTTCACCTCTAGCATATTTGGCTTTGTTGATTCAAGCTTTTATCATTTGGACCTTTTCTTTTGACCTTTGAGAAATCATACATGATCGGGATAAATATTTTTTATATGGATGGAATGAATGATACAAGGAAGATGGAAGATGTCTAACATGGCTAGGATGTGGACAATGCTATCTAGGCTAAGTACCTAGTAGTATAAACTGACCTGATAAATGACACACTTCTAAAAGAAAAACATGTTCCCCAAGGTATAATGAGGCAAATAATAAAACTATGCAATGTTATGAATTTTTATCAGAAGTCGTTAAGCGTTTACCACTTTCATGACTAACTAGGAGGTTATATCATCACATCCAAATGAACATTGATACATGGAATATCAAAATGAAGCATATTGAAACCATATTTTACCATCCATAGTGTACATGTCATCTGAGGAGTGAGGGAGGAGGGTGAGTTGTACCAAAGTTGAGCTAGTACGATCATACATCTGATGGAGATCAAGAGAAACTTTGTATGGTTTGGAGAAGATGAGCATGACATCTCATGCAAGCAACAACATAACATCGTTGTGAGGGTACCTGAAATTTATCACCCCTAAGGGGGTAACAGTGTCCATATCCTCATATATTTCTCCTAAGCACAACCTATTTGTGTCTACTTCTTTTATCAAATGAACAATAGGTTATATGAAGTTGATTACAAACTAAAATTTGCTCCACCAGTCAACATCAATGAAGAACTTGACTCAATTTTTCCTTGTATGTATTGGATTGCTTCCAAACTACCCAAATTTCACATACAAACATTGCCAACAATGGTTGTTTGGCCTCTACAAGATGCTACACCATAATGAAATGCTAGACATATCTTGTCTCAACTCAACACTCTAATTTAGACTATTGTCAAAATTAACAAATTTATTACATTCTTCATTAAGATCCAATATCCAAGGAGTATCACTGTTTAATTAATGCAATACAAGGTTCAATGAAATATATATACAAAATTCCAAAAGATATGAGGATACTTAGATTCAACCAGCAATCCATGAACTCTACAAACAGGTGCATTGTCTATGATGACTTGCACCACATTGAAAGGTCCAATGCTCTCAATTACTTCCTTAAGAATCTTGGTAATGCATTTTGTGTTCTTTTCTTGTAAGAAATTGTCGTAAACATATATGCATAGTGAATCCATAGTTGAAGAAGCAATGACATTCACTAAACGCCTACGAGCACAATCTATCAACCCATTAGACATAATAGAAACCCTTGAAGTTTTCCAAGAGGACTATATGGGCTTCAAGAAACTATCAATAAGGCTCCTCTCTATTGCAAACAAGGTTGTCTATGCCTTATAGAAATTGGTGTATTTATATCCTTTATGAGCATTGTGATTGCATTCACCATATCATCCCAATAAGGTGAACAAAGCACATTAAATGGTATCTATACACCCACTCTCATTTGTATTTTTGCCACCACCGATGTTCTATTGAGTTGGATATCTATACATCGACTCTCATTTCTATTCATCATTTTTCGCCATAGCCCCCTATTCACCTTAAGTGGGGGATATTGAAAATGGTGTAAGCTTCACTTTCAACCACGATGGACCTTATATTGTAATCATTATTATATCTCTAGGTTTGGCTAAGGCCAACCTTGTACACATAGGCTCATAACCCCTCTTGGGAAAGGAACCCTCCTCTTGAGTTGTGTATAAATACACGAGTCATTCGTAATTTATCACAATGTGATCATTCATTCATTCTTAATAAATCATTTTAATGTCTAAGGGCGCACCTATCAAGTGTAGCTCTCTCTTCTTCATGGGTTTATTTCTCTCTCTAACACACTTGTTCATGGGTTCACTCTCTCTCTATGGTTGCACTCTTCTTGGTTGATTTATCTTCAAGTGTTGCACTAGCCTAATGATGGTTTGTTTTTCTCTTTATTGGAAAATCCATGTTGGTTATGTTCAATTCTCTTTCCATTTCTTGTGAATCACAACAAAATAGCTTCTTTTGTCCCCAAGATTCTCAGGCAATTTTCAGTTGATTTAAAACATATGATCCACATAGAATCATGAGTCACCCGAACATTCCTCCATCTCCGATTTTAGGTCTGGACCTTTCGGAGAGAATGTTGAGGCCCGCATCCCCCCTGCAGCCCATTCCTGTGGTCATATGGGCCGCCAGATATGACCAAAGTTAGTGGGCCTCAGCCCTGAGGTTTTTTGTTCTGGAATGCCCACGTATAGTTGACTGAAGGGTTCTCGGTAAACGGTTTTACAAGCGGTCAGGTGGGTAGGAGCTTTCCGGGTAATTCTACAAAGGTGCGGATTCTCCCATATGGAAAACTACAATGTCGTGGTGGATTATTCACCCGAGCCGAGTGAACGGCTACCTTTGATAAGGACAGTTGGTAGCCCCACTCACCCCCTCATGGTCTAGCTGGCGGAGGAGATTCTGTCGGAAGTGCGAGGGGATTTCTTTTCTCAGTTTTCAAGGGTTTCCGGTCTTTACCCTTGGCAAGATCTGGAAGCTCTTTCTTGGCTCGGTGGAGTTGTTGGATCGGGTGTGGTGTCATCGTTGGGTAGTTCCGCAATCAACAGTGCTCTTCCTTGCTCAGTTTCTTGGTGCGGTTCGACTCCCCTACTTTTCAAAGGCTCCTTTTCCCCCATTCAGTGTGGTTTCTCTCCTTCTTCAACCACGGTTAACCTCTCTTGGACGTTCCCGAATCCAACTATGACCGTGTGCACTTCAACAACTCTGAGGGAGCAAGGGGTTTTTCCTAAGGTATTTCCAGGTGAAGGTCTAGCGGACTCAACTCTAGGGCTTGCAAATTGGGTTTCGTTGGAACAAGGTCCAACACCAGACTTGTTCTACGATTATGCGGATCAAGCTTACTTCTCGGATCAGCCGGAGGAGTTAGTGGAAGGGTTTATTGCCGCAAACTTACGACCCTCAAATTCCAGCGAGTGGGTCTCAGTTTTTGGTGGGGAGCCCGGAACCAACACACATTTGAATCAGGACCAAGGTTTTATGGAAGTTCCAGAGTCAAGGCAAAGGAAACGGAATAAGTGCGTTGGATCTTCCAAGGCAAACCCTAATTTCATCCTTGGTGATGATCTAACTCTCTCCGGGGTGGCCGAGATGGCAGATAAAACTGTAGTAGGGAAAGCATATGGCCACCAATTCAATGAGAAGACTCTTAAGGCCTGGGCCGTGACAAATTGGGGTGTGTCATACAACCTTCCTCCCAGAATCAGTAGCATGTCCAAAGGTTGGTTCATACTTATTTTTTCGAAACAATCACATGCTACGGCCATTCTCCAAAAAAGTTGGTCCATAGACTCTTCACCACTCCTAATGAAGCTTTGGAACCCTACCTTCGATGTTGCAAGTGAAAGGTTGGACTCCATCCCAATATGGGTTCGATAGTCGAGCCTTCCCCCACACCTATGGAATGAAAAATGCTTCCAAGCAATTGGGAATTTCCTAGGGGACTTTCTAGTTGTTGATATGGGATTCTTAGAATCCGAGGAGATGTTGGTGGCAAGGATTCTGGTTCTACTAAACATCAAAGAAGGGCTTAGGGAATTCCTTAACTTGACAGACTTGGGAAGGACTAGGGTACAAATCCTAGATTATGGAGGGGTGCCCTTTCGTTGTAGGAGGTGCCATGAGTATGAGCATATTGTTAAGGATTGCAAGTCCTCTATGAGGGGGCGCAGGAACAATCAGTCTACTTCACAGATCAGATCTGATCGGGGTTGCCTAGAGAATTTGGGTGTCATCTCTCCATCTTCGGGGTCGGCTTCGGTGGGTACTCTGCCTTGTGCCCCAGTTTTGTCTCGGATCTTGAAGGTTGATGAGCCGGCAGTACAGGAGGGCAATGCAACAGCTTTAGTCCCATTCGAGAGAGATGCGGCGAGTTCAGAAGTATGCCTGGAGGCCGTTCCACAGTTTTTGATCGACAACCTATTGGATATGCACCTTACTATCTCTCGACCAGTAACTGGTTTTTTCTATGTTGCACGAGGACCCGTCCCCCCCAAAAAAACCTGCGTACCAGGGGCTTGGGGACCCTTAGGAAACTTACCTAAATTGTTGGGGACTTCATAGGGGACTCGGAGACTTGTTGGTCATCCCCAAGACGTTCCAGACAGATTTCAAGGACGTTACGAGCATATTTCAAGGATGTTCTAGGCAGATTTCAGGGATTTTTTTGGGCGGATTTTGGGGATATTTAAGGCATATATCTTCAGTCTTGACAATCATGGAAATTGATGATTGGTCAATAAGATCATTTTTCCCATCCATTATTTTTGTTTTGCATTGAATCTAAATCTGTTGTAAAAGTTGTAGCTCAAAACATGGGATTTGTATGATGGGTTTTGATTTGGATTTCTAGTGATTTAAATATTGTATTTTCAGCAACAAGGTTACAACAAACAAAGTTTCCATGTCAGAAAAACAAGAAATGCAACATTTCAAAGGGCTGATCCTTATGGTTAATGTTCTTGTTCTTCTCATTTTTCTGGTCATCTTAGCTTTTACATATTGTACATGGATTTTCATGAGTCATTCAATTATAGTGCTTCCACCATCCCAACCTCAAGCATTGTGAAAACAATCAGATAGTAGTGACTT
>JASDQU010098005.1:0-21393 GCA_032191745.1 Picea mariana | reverse complement strand
ACTTGCATTTTCAAATTATCTTGTCTTGTCATATCTTAATTATCTTCTCTTGTCATATCTTACATGGTTAGTTGCTGACACATTTCTTGAGTTGTGGTACATTTGGATTTATACAACATAACTAATTGTATTTTTTGCATCACAACTTCTTGTAAAGATAAATTGATTATTAGATGCACTTTAATAATCAACTTAGAGTAAATAACACTCCCACCCTAAACAATAGGCTTGAATGATTTAGGGATATCTCCCTATGTTAGGAATCCCCATTCCATGGTCTGAAGTGCAGAGCAAGGCCACTAAGGTGACAATGGGTGGCTTGCCTGATAGTGCATCTAGGCTTTCCCATTGAGGTTAGGACTTTTCCTCTTAGGAAAGAACTTGAACAGTAACACATCACATCCAACAATGATCCATGTATACATTCATTGAATGGAGAACGATCTATGTATATATTATTTCAGCGTAAAATTTGGAATCATTTATGAAGCAATCACCACTAATCGGACATGATAGTCTTTTTTGGAGCAATCGCAACCGACCTGACACCGTAAGAAGAAGCATGAATTATGTTTACAATGATTTACTTGCATTCGGGGTTTATTAAAGGCTTACGTGGTTTTAAGGTTTATACATGTGTTTGTTTGGTTGTGTAGTGGAAGATTTGAACCATTTGATTTTTGTAACCCTAAGTTGAGTGGAAAACTACTCGATATTCCAAGGTTAGCTCAACTTCGCCTTGAAGAACATTCTGATGACCCTAAATCCATCCCCATCCCCATCTTTCATTTCTTAGAGGTGGGTTTTTCTCCTTTAATACCCTAGTGCTCCAAAGTACACATCATTCCAAAGCTTATATGATAAATATAAGACTCCAAGAAGATAAAGTACACTACATTCCTCCTCGATAAAGTCCAAGAAAAAAATCTCACTACATCCATCATATTGAAAGGAAAAATATCATCACAATGAGGAAAAATGATCACCACAACAAGGAAGACATCTCACTACATCCATCATATTGAGAGGAAAAATGAGCACCATAAAAGTCTTCAAAAATCAACCAACAAAGGATATTCATAGAGAAGAGGCAATTAGAAATAACCAAATAACATGTATAAAAGTATACAAACTCAACTTCATTTTCTTCTAGAATAATCATACACGTCACGTGATGAAAGTAAACATTATACTTTATAATCAACGTGGATATCCAATCTATACACCATTTATTCCTCTACTCTGAAATGACGTTGATTCGCCAATGAAAATATATTTTACAATTACTTTAGTTTCAATTTTTAAAGACCACAACAAGCAGTCAAAGGATGAATGACAATTGGTTGATACGATTGGCACTAAGAACTGTGAAAAGTTTGTGGGCCACTCAACTTTTTTTGGCCTGACATTTCTCCCCATATTCCACACATGACCCATGTATTCCATAGACTTTTGACTTTAAAAAACCCACTTTTCATTCCATGCCTCCTTTACCTTAACTTTAAAAAACTACTTGTCAGTTAAAACCGTGGGCGTAGAAGAAGCGGTATTGAAGACGACCACCGTGAGCGTAGAAGAAGCGGTATTGAAGACGACAAGGGATTGAGGAAGAAGTACATGCCTTCCGCATAATTAGGCTACCAAAGTGCCCAGAGGCCATTACCGTGGAAATTAATACACTCCGTAAACACCGTCATTTTCTTTTTACTGTGAAGCACGTGAAGACCACCAGACGGAGTTGGTGAATCGGATCATTAGTGCGTCAATGATGATGTAGTTTTGTACTAATTCACAGTATTAAGGTCAAAATGAGTTTAATAAAGATTAGGCTAATTCGGGAAACAGATATATGATTGTTTTTTAGTGAAAAAATGGGTTTGAATTCGACGAGATTTTTAGGGATAGTTTGAATTTTGTATAAATTAAAGTTCCATACTTTTCAAAAACTTATTCTAAAGATTTTGTCCCATTTTAAATCAATTTAAATATTCATAAAATAATCCTAATTCTAAATTAACCAAAAATTTAAAAACAAACCATCCAAAAACCTACTTAAAAAATGGGGTAGAGAAAATTGGTCCCAAGTTAACCCACTCCGTTTATTAATTTATTAATTGTCAAACGATTTTTGGGGTACATCAAAATAAAATCCTGAAAATAGAGACCTATAAGTTTAGCTTACTCCGGTTTACCATGTGAATCATGCGTATGTAATACGAATATTTTAATTAATATCCGTGCAATACTTGAATCATTATTCATCGAATAATTGAATTATCAGTTTACTGCTTTAATTCGCGGAATCCAAGCCTGGCAGAGTCTGGAAGAAAAAAGAACACAAACAATGGAGATTGAAGAGGCAAATACAGAAATTGGGGAAACGGCAGAGAAGTGGAGAAAGGCATTAAGCAAGGTTGTTGAGGCCGTGGTGGTGCTACAAGTCACTGCCACTCGCGATTTTGATACGGAGAGCGCCTCTGTCTCTAATGCTACCGGTTTCATCGTCGATAAACAACGCGGTATCATCCTTACCAATCGGCATGTCGTCCAGACTGGGCCTGTTGTTGCCGAGGCTACGTTCCTTAATCGCGAGGAGATTCCGGTTTATCCTCTTTACCGTGACCCTGTTCATGATTTCGGATTTTTCCGTTTTGATCCTGCAGCCCTGAAGTTCATGAAATGTGAGGAAATCCCTCTTGCACCAGAAGCTGCAGCTGTTGGATTGGAGGTCCGGGTTGTGGGCAATGACAGCGGTGAAAAGCTTTCCATATTGGCTGGGACCTTGGCCCGATTGGATCGAAACGCTCCTCAATATGACGGGGATGGATACAATGACTTCAATACCTTTTATATGCAGGCAGCTTCAGGGACAAAAGGAGGCTCGAGTGGCTCACCAGTAATTAATTGTCATGGACAAGCAGTTGGGCTAAATGCTGGAGGCAAGACTTACACTTCTTCTGCGTTTTATCTTCCGCTGGATCGAGTGGTAAGGGCATTGAAAATTTTACAGAAGTGCAACAGTACTGCTGTCGATATTCCTCGAGGCACACTCCAGATGACTCTTGTACACAAGGGATTCGATAAAGCACGTCGGTTAGGGCTTCAAGCCGAGACTGAACAATTTCTGAGACAGGCTTTTCCTGCCGAGACGGGAATTCTGGTCATAAAATCCGTGGTGCCTGGAGGTCCTGCTCACAAGATGCATTTAGAACCCGGGGATCTACTTGTCCGTGTGAATGGTGAGCTTGTAACACAATTCTTGAAGTTGGAGACAGTGCTGGATGATTATGTCGGAAAGACTATCGATCTAGAGTTTGAAAGGTGCGGTGATCCTGTAAAAGTTATTTTGGAGGTCCAGGACCTGCAATCTATAACTCCAGATTATTTCTTGGAAGTAAGTGGTGCCGTGATTCATCCTCTATCGTACCAACAGGCTAGGAATTTCTTCTTTAATTGTGGTCTAGTATATGTTGCGGAACCAGGGTATATGTTGTCAAGGGCAGGTGTTCCTTCTCATGCCATCATTAAAAATTTAGCAACGAAAGAAATCACAGGAGTTGAAGATTTTATATCTGTTTTCTCCAAGTTACCTAGAGGATCACGCGTTCCGCTGGAATTTGTGACACATGAAGATGGTCATCCAACTAAGTCTGCTCTTGTCACTGTTGACAGGCATGAATGGTATGCAGAGCCTCAACTCTACACTCGAGACGATGCCAGTGGATTCTGGAAAAAAAAACCCGCGTCCTCAATTACATCTTTGCTTGCATCTCTTTCCGTTTTTCATGATGATACAGATACAGCGGTCCAACCACAGGTATCATTGGGTGGACAATTTGTCAGTGTGGAGGGTGATTCATCAAAAGCCTTGGAAAGTATCCCACCCTTAGTTGACAGTGCCTTAGATAAGCTTATGAATGTTTCAGTTGTGGAACAAATTATTGAGCCGACCCTTGTAATGGTTGAGGTCGATATACCATTAATTTGCATGATTGATGGTGTGCATGTTCAACATTTTTCAGGAACGGGCGTGGTGGTTTATCATTCTAAAACCATGGGAATAGTTGCGGTGGACAGGAATACAGTGCCCATTTCTATATCGGATGTCATGTTAGCATTTGCTGCGTACCCAATGGAGATACCAGGAGAGGTTATTTTTCTGCACCCTGTACACAATTTTGCATTAGTAGCATATGATCCTGTGGCACTAGGTCCAGCAGGGGCTGCAGCGGTACAGGCAGCTGTTCTTCTTCCTGAACCTGCTCTGCATAGGGGTGATGCTGTATATCTTGTTGGGTTGAATCACAGATTACAAGCTACATCACGCAAGTCCTTTGTCACAGACCCAGTAGCTGTCTTGAATATTGATCAATTTACTCATCCCCGGTATAGAGCTATGAACATGGAGGTCATCGAATTGGATACAAATTTTGGCAATAAATTTACTGGTGTACTAGCAGATGAGAGGGGAAGGGTTCAAGCATTATGGGGCAGGTTCTCTATGCAGTGGAAGTCTAGCAATGGTTCTACAAACGACTACAAAGTCGTGCAAGGAATTCCGATTTATGCAGTAAATGAAGTGCTGCATAAGATTATAAATGGAACTGAAGGTCCACCGTTGCTCATAAATGGAATCAAAATGTCTATGCCACTTGTTCGCATATTAGAGATCGAACTTTGTTCAATTACACTTTCAAAGGCCCGTAGCTTTGGGTTAAGTGAAAAGTGGATTACAGAGTTAATACAGAAGGATCCTGTGAGACGACAGGTTTTACAAGTAAAGCGTTGTTTCGCTGGATCACGAGCAGAATGCATGTTGAAGCAAGGAGACATGCTGTTGGCTATAGATGAGAAGCCAATCACAACTTTTCGTGATGTTGAGAATGCTTGCCAAGTTCTTGATGAGAGCAAAGAAAAAGAAGGGAATCTAAGAGTCAAGATTTTTCGCCAAGGTTTGGAGTTGGATCTTCTTGTGGGCACGGATGTAAGAAACGGGTTTGGAACCACACACATGGTAAATTGGTGTGGATCTCTTCTGCAAGAGCCACACTCAGCCGTCCGCTCGTTGGGATTTTTACCCAAAGAAGGGCATGGGGTATATGTGGCAAGACGGCTGTTTGGCAGCCCTCTCCATCGATATGGAGTTTCTGCTAGACAGTGGATTGTTGAAGTTAATGGAAAAGCAACCCCTGATCTGCAGACATTTGTAAATGTTATAAAAGAATTGGAGAATGGAGTATTTGTTCGTGTCAAGACAATGAAGTTGAATGGGAAACCCTCAGTGCTTACTTTGAAGCAAGATTTGCACTATTGGCCAACATGGGAATTGAAATTTGACCCAAACACCGCGACATGGAGTCAGAGAACCATTAGAGCTTTGAATGATCCTTTTTAAAGGTTCCATCCTTACCAGCAGCAAAAGGATAGTGTATGTTCAACTTTCAGGTTAACAACTAGTTATATTTTCGTCATAGTGATTGAAAGCTGCATAGCAGGTCAACAACTGGTTATGTGATTGAAAGGTGCATAACAAGTTTTGTTGAGGGAGTCATTGGACATCAAATTGTTAATTTTTCATCGAACTGAAACTATGATAATAATCGGGCCTGTTTATTCTATTTTTGTTTTTCAACTCTGTTTTCATCAATTTCGTTCACAGTATATTGTTACAGTTCACAATTGCTTATTCATTTTCATTGCTAATGGTATAAAAAAAAAAAAGATAGAATTTCAATATTACCTTGAAAATTTCAGCACAACTTTACATAGAATTTCAATATTACCTTGAAAATTTCAGAACAACTTTCTATTGTATGACAGGTTGTCCTTTTTTAAATATAAATTTATAGTATAAGTATGATGAAAATTTAATGAATACAGGTAATAAAAATGCATACAACTTCCCCAAAAATAAGAGTGAGCTTGTGAAAAAGTTTTTCCCTTCTGTAAATACATGTTTATATTATAATTATGATGAAATGATTTAGTAAATGGTAACTGATGCATGCACTTTGATGGGTATACAGTATAATCCAGACTGCCAACTATATTTTTGTTTCTTAAGTTTCTGTTGTTTATTATTGTTATAATTCACAATTGTTTATTCATTTTCATTGCTAGTTGCATAAAAAGATAAAAAAATTATTATAACTTGAAAATTTTAGCATCAACTTTATAGGGTTTTTCCTTTCTGTAAATACATGATTAGATTATAATTATGATGAAAATTTAATGATGTTGAGTTTAAAATGATGTAGCTAGCAAACATAAAAATGAGTATGTGAGAGTTTTTCATTTTTATAAATATAAATTTATATAATAATTATGAAAATTTAGTGACTGGTAAGTGATTGAAATGTATGCAACTTACAAAAATAAGAGTAAATGAGTGTGCTTGTGTATTAAATAAAATAGACAAGTCAACTTAATGGTTAAGATCATTTGTTTTCTCCTTAAAAATTATAGATTCAATTCAAACATTAAAAACAAAGAATCTTCATACTTCAATTTGGTGTCATGTTGACATTGGAAAGAGTCAACTCATACCAATTAAAATGATTTTTTCTTCATATATATATATATATCATTGCCAAGGATAAAGAGAGTTGGTTGATGCTTGTTGGTATGTAGATGTCTTAATTATAACATGTTGATATTGAGAACAAGGAATGTAATGTCCACTCCAAAATCCATTTATAATCACATTGAAACTATATGATACAAGAAGTTGAATATTGCATAATTATATATAACTCTAATAAATCAAATGTATAAACTAAAATTAAACAACAAAACCAATTATACAAATCAACACAACACATATTTGTTGTGGAAATCCTTAATTTTTATCATCTCTTTTGTCTTGTTATAAAAAAGCTTGTAGCACTCTTTTTTCTTTACAACAAAACAATAGTCTGATGATTGAGTGAATTATTCAACTGAAGATTAAGGTTTTCCTTTTTTTTAAAAGAATTTTTCTCAAGTGTGAGGTGTTGCTTCAATCTCAACACTAGATTATATATAAGTAGTTGATAAGTAGTTGATAGCTTAGATATGTAGCTTAAGCTTTATGCTTATCTAAATCAATATTTCAATGCTCCATTTTAACATGAAATGGGGTTTAATAGCATCTAACCATGAGCACCTTCTAAGATCATAAAGTTGGTTGTGTCATCATCCTCCAAGAGTAAATATGTCACATCGAGACATATTCAAGAAAAACAAATATTTGCACAACCCAATGGCCATATCTCATCACCATAAAAGTGGGAGTGCCAAGAAATACTCAATGGTTAACCCTCATCACCATGAAAGTGCACTGAAGGTGGGGAACTTCTAAAATACAACATTGAAGTATCTTTCTCTGTCCAAGTTGGAAAATGCTCTAGTATCTTTTAATTGCATCCCTTTTTGCATATTTTTATCCTTTTTTTAAATATTGCATTGGATCTTATTTACATCTTCTTGGTGTCTATTTTTGTGCCTTGAAGAATTTAGTCTTGAATTGTTTTTTCCTATTTTGCATTTACATAACATCCCATTTTTTTTGTGTTCACATGTACAACCTTCTGTGTCCACTTTTATGTCACGGTCTAGCATTTTGTACATATTTAGAGTCTCATTTGAACCGATAATGTGTCAGAGTTGCATTATATTGTGTTTTTTTTTTACATCCAACTCACATCTATTTTAGCAATGACTTGATGTCTATTTTACATCCAACTTGCATCCTTTTAGCTTCTTGTTAGTGCACTTTATTCGCCTTTTTGAGCATTGCTTGTATTTTTTGTGTCCTTTTAGCATCAACCTGACAACTATTTTGTATCATGTCAGTGTCTACATGGAAACTTTTTTGAGTCCCTTTTACATTGAGTTTAGGGGTTAGGGTCAGGATTTAGACTTTAGACTTTAGAGTTCAAGGTTCAAGGGTTAGGACATTTGAATTCTCAGAATCATTTTAAGGCTATGTGCATGGTTTAGTTATGCGGGTGCACTGCTCATGTTAATTTAAGTGCATGGGTGTATGGGGAAATCATTGAGGCTTCTAGGCTTGATCTTACAAAGTACGGCCAACAAAAGAACCATCCTTCCTTAGGAACCTTGGGAAATATTCCTATATCTATTGTGGATATTGTACTCATTCAAGAATTCATGGTGATGATAGTACCAAGTTAAATGTCCTATCCAAGATTATTGGGCTAATATTTGTTATATGAAAGCTATAGCAATCAAAATTTGGATAAGCATTTGCCCTATCTCACAATACACATATGGTATGAATACTCCCAACATTAAACACCATTGTACTCACAAAATCAACTTCCTATTTGTTACACCATATGTTGTATGGAGTGTCCAAGGATCATTTCATGACACCTTGTAGGATGACACCCATGGACTTCTTATGTACCAACTGAAAATATGGGGAGCATTTTTTTATTGCACATATTATTTTGGTGCTACCCTTATGGTTTACCTAACCCTTAGCCAACTAAAGGGGGAGGTGGAATTCTTACAGGATGACTTGACAGTGTTGTTTTTATGCTCTCATTTTTTAACCATATCTGGGATATTTGTATTAAGTAAAAACTGCAGTAGAGCTCACAACAAGATCACTTCAAAAGTCAGATTCAAATTTTTTTAAACAAAAGTTAAAAAGAGACCTATATTACATCATATAGATGTACCCATCTAGTCCAATAAGAAAAACATCTAAGGATAGCTTAGTGGTGTAGATTCTACACAATAAACCTAAAATCTTAAACACTTTGTAAAACATAAAAACTTAACAAAATGCATGATGGTTGATTTCTTTTTCTAGTGTTGCTTTGGTTGGATCTGAGTCCTTCTTGACAATTTTCACATCCTCGGGGAGTTGATGCATTGTTTCTTCTTGCATCAACCTCCCATAGTTCAAATTGATTGACTACACTTGATTAGATCCTCTGGTCTTCTCACCCTTAGTCAGATTTAGTACCATATTCCTAAGCATGTTGCATTTCTCCAAAACAATGATTTGACATTTTTGTTGAACTAATGTTCCCATAATTTTAGAAATTTGGGTGGTGACCTAATGATCCTACTCATGATATTTTGTTGTGTCCATAAGGATTAAGATTCTATTACCCTAAATTGTGTCCTCATGGCTTCCTAATGCACACCTAATGATGCAGGAGCATCGCCAACTCATCAAGCGAGCCAACACATCAAGCAGAGATCAGCTGGACAAACAAACCCAAATTTTTTAAAGTGCTTTGGGATTGTAGCGCAAGTCTTTAATGAATCCTTTATGAAGGAGCGCCTTTTGTATATTATATCAGACCTCGAGCCATACGCTCTTGTTTGAAGTAGATAGGAGGCATTTAATCTAGTTAATGCTGGTAGATAGGGTTTTAAGTCTAGATTTGATAGTTAGAGATTCGAGAGGGAAAACGGATATAGACACCCTCATTGTACATTGTAACATTATTGAGAGAATTCAAGAGAAGAGAAGAGCAAGCAAAGAATATTTTATGAAGAACACCCATGTACAGGCATTTGAATTAATAGAAGAAAGTTCTGATTCAAATTCATGGTCGGTGTTGTTTTCTCTGTGTATTGATGTTGTGCTCATAAATGTTTTGCTTTCCTGTTATGCATTTGCTTTGTGTATGCTGTGCATGTGATTTCAGGTTTCAAACTGAAGTCTGAAAGGGAGAGAGAGTGAGGTTCAATTGTTTCTCTATCTGAGCCAGGAGATTCCTGCAAGGTGTGCAGTAGAATTCATCCGCAGGGAGTGCGTTGATGAAGGCTCAGTAGTTTAACTTTTGTTTTCATTCACCCGGAAGTGGAAGTAAGTTGTTGAAGCCGTGCAAGGAGTGCGTAGGCTGAAGAAGAAGTCTCAGTTGTGAATCTGAGTAAAGGAAAACAAAGACTGCTGTTGCAGGAGTTGCGCAGAGTTGAAGGGATTCAACACTGGAGAGTTGTTGAATGATTTCCGCGAGGAGCGCGTGCAAGTCCCTCTGAAAGAATTAGAGTGGAAAAGCTCAGGAGAAATAGACCATTGAACTCCCTGAAGACTAAGTGTAGGGAAGTCACCGCTGGAGGTCGGAAGAAGGCATCATAGGTTGGCGAGCGAGCAAAAGAGTCTCGGGGAGAGACCCTTCTTTTTCGCGCAGAATCCTCAAGGGGAGAATGGACGATTGAGACTCTCTGAGGAGATCTCGCGAAATTTCGAGGATCGTTGGATCTTGCGGAGGTGAAAGCTAGTTACAGCGCTGGCGTGGAGAGAATTCGAAGCTCAGGAGGGGCAGCACCGCTGATCCATGTCGGTCAGGGCAGCTAGATTGTTCACGAGATCGTCTATTGGGACCTTGTGAGAAGAGTGTCCAAGACTTGGCCGCAAGAATCACGATAGTGCGAGGAGCGATATCCCGAGAGTACGTAAGTAGTGTGGGCCACAGTAGGGTGACATGGCAGGTGACGCGAGATATTGGCGTCTCGACAACTCAGGACTCGGGAGCCGGAGTGTTGAATATTTGATTTTGCGAGTGGCGAAGTCGCGAGGTGACACAAGTCTCAGCATCTCGGACCTCGGAAGTTGAAGTAGAAGTTATTCGACCTCGTAAGGAGCGAAGTCACGAGGAAGCGAAGTCGTGAGTCTCGGCATCTCGGACCTCGGGAGTCGACGGAGGAGTTGTTCAACCCTGCAAGTAGCGAGGACGCAAGGTTGCGAAGACACGAGGGAGCGAGGACGCGAGTCTCGGCGCTTCGGGCCTCGGGAGTCGAGGTAGGAACCAATTGACCTCGCGAAAGGCGAAGTTGCGAGGGGGCGAAGCCCGAAGTCCCGATATCGGAGTTTTGGTACCTCGGGTATCGGAGGTTGGAGAACCAAAAGTTTGGTATCGTGAGTAGCGAGGTCGCGAGTAGAAAAATCCCTCAGGGAGAAGTCAGTGAGTTGACTGACCATCGGATCTCGAGGATCCGAGGGTGTAGCGCTCAACCTTTGAACTCGCGAAGTCACGAGTTCTGATCCTCCGAGAAGTTAAGAAAGGGGATCGCGCGACGAAGAGAATCTGTGGGTAAGAAGATTCCCGATAGGGAGTTGGGAGAACTTTTGAGTTCTTCGGGCCGAGTAAAGAGGAAGGTCCTGGGTGAGCGGACGTGCCTGCGAGGGTGGGGCGCGTTTGCGTCAGAGTGGTATCAGAGCGAGAAAAATCTCTTTGCTTTTTATAGCAGAGAAGAGGAGAAAATTTCACCATGCCACCGAGGAGGGAAAGACAGTCACCTGAACCAGAGGATAGGGAGGTGTGAAGAAGAGGTAGGCTAGCAGGAAATCCAGAAATGGAAAGGCAGATACGTGATCTTCGAGCAAGACTTGAAGACATGGAGACAACACAAAGACGCGGAGTCGGTGCTGGAGATTTTAGTGACTCCGAAGTTGAAGAGGAGGTCGGACATGAGGAAGAAGAAGCTGCATCCGAAGATGCAGCCAATGAGCGATTAATAAAAGCTATCGCCCAGATGAGTTCGAAAACAAAGATGGACATTCCAGCTTATGAAGGGAATCTGGATGCAGAAGAGATTCTAGATTGGATTAGAGCTCTTGACACTTACTTCGATTATGAAGACATCGAAGAGGATAAGAAGGTCAGGCATGCTGTCACAAAATTGAAGGGACACTTAACATTATGGTGGGACGAGCTTCAAGCAGATAGACATTCCAAAGGCAAGAAAAAGATCAAAAGCTGGGATCGAATGATTGCAAAGATGAAGGCAAAGTTCATCCCAAGGGATTCTCAAATCACACTATTCAGGAGGATGCAGAACCTGAGACAGAAGCTGATGACAGTGAAAGAGTACACTGAGGAATTTTACAAACTAAACATCAGGGCAGGTCATCGGGAGAGCGATGATGAAAAGGTTTCCAGGTATATGAACGGATTGAGATACGATATCCAGGACGAGATGAGTATGAAAACCATCCGAACGGTGGAGGATGCATATCAAATGGCTTTGAAAGCTGAAGAGAAGCTGAGCCGTAAACAAGGACAGCGAGGCCGAGGCAGGAGTCAGCCCAAGGGTAAATCGGTTTCCCAAGATAAACTCCAAAAATCCAAGGACGACTGGAAAAAGCCTCAGACTAGAACAAAAAGAGGCGGAATTTCACAGCGAGGCCAGCACACTGAACAACGAGGACAACATACGGAGCAGAAGGGAGATTATGCTGACGCAAATACATTTCCTCATACCAGAGGTAGAGGAAGAGGCAGAGGTGGAGTCATCACATGCTTCACATGTGGGAAGAATGGGCACAAGTATTACGAGTGTCCAGAGAAAAAGAAGGATGCAGGGGAAGCTCACATCGCAGAAGCGCAGAGGCGTGATGTTGAGACTGAAGATGCAGAAGGTGGAAGATCGCTTGCGATGCATAAAGTCCTTTTGACACCCAAGAAGGAGGTGGAGAATTCAGTGCAAAGGACTAGACTGTTCAGAACATCTTGCAAGACCAAGGACAGGGTATGCAAGGTGATTGTTGACAGTGGAATCACAGATAATCTTGTTTCAACTGAGATGGTGGAGAAACTAGAGCTGGAGACAACTGATCACCCGAGTCCATACAAAGTTTCGTGGCTACAGAAGGGACACCAGGTAACTGTTACTAAACAATGCTTGGTTGAATTTAAAATAGGTGGGTATAATGATAAGATTCTGTGTGATGTCATTCCCATGGATGCATGTCATTTATTGTTGGGTAGACCATGGCAATATGACAGGAATGTGATTCATGATGGGAGAATGAACACGTATACCCTGGAGAAAAATGGGAGAACCCATATGTTGCTTCCGATAAAGGATAAGGAGGTAAATCCGGAAGTAAACAGTACAATACTTCTCATGAGTGGGAAGGAGCTTCTTATAGAGGTTGAAAAAAAAGAAGATCCACAATTCTTTATTGTTAGAAAATCGAGGATTGTTCTGACTAGCACAAGAGTGGACGATTTGCCAGATGAAGTTCAGGAACTACTGGAAGAGTTCACTGACATCATAGTGGATGAATTACCTCATTCGTTGCCACTGATGAGAACTGTGAGTCGTCACATAGACCTCATACCAGGAGCTAGTTTTCCAAATAAAGCCGCGTACAGGTTGACGCCGCAAGAAAATGAAGAGGTCAAGAGGCAGGTCCAAGATTTGGTGGACAAAGGGTTGGTCAGGGAGAGCTTGAGTCCATGTGATGTTCCGACAGTACTCAGTCCGAAGAAAGACAGAGGCTGGAGGAGGTGCACCGATTCAAGAGCAATCAATAAAATAACCATCAGGTACATGTTCCCATTGCCGAGAATGGATGATCTGATGGATTGCCCAAGTGGGGCAAATTATTTTTCAAAGATTGATTTGAAGAGCGGATATCGCCAGATTCGCATGAGAGAAGGCGATGAGTGGAAGACAACCTTCAAAACCAACGAAGGACTGTATGAATGGCTAGTCATGCCGTTTGGTTTGACAAATGCACCAAGTATTTTTATGAGGTTGATGAACGAAATCTTGAGGGAGTTCATCGAAAAGTTCGTCATTGTTTATTTGGATGACATACTGATTTACAGTAAATCAGAGGCTGAACATTTGAATCATTTGGCCATTGTGATGAGAAAGTTACAGCAGGAGAAACTGTTAATTAATATAAAGAAGTCCTCATTTATGAAGACGCAACTCATCTATTTGGGTTTTGTTATTTCGGCTATTGAGTTGAGGATGGATCCGGACAAGGTGGAAGTGATCAAGAATTGGCCATCACTGAGAAATATTTTCGAGGTGATAAGTTTTCATGGTTTGGCTAGTTTCTACAGAAAATTCATCAGAAATTTCAGTGGGATTAGCGCAGCGATGATGGACACAGCGAAGAAGCGGCATAAGTTTTTTTATTGGATAGTAGAGGCAGAGAAGAGCTTCAATATGTTGAAGCGAAAGATCACAAAACAACCGGTTTTGGTGTTGTCGGATTTTACGAAAGTGTTCCAAGTAAAATGTGATGCAAGTGGCTTTGCCATAGGAGTGGTCTTGAGCCAGTAGGACAGACCAATTGCATATTTCAGCGAGAAGCTGGATGAGGCAAAAGTAAAGTACTCCACGTATGACAAAGAATTTTATGCTATCATACAGGCATTGAAGAAGTGGAGGCATTACTTGATCTTGAAAGAATTTGTTCTGTATAGTGATAATCATGCATTGCAGTTTGTGACTCAACAAGAGAAGTTGAATAAAAAACATGCAAAATGGGTAGAGTATATGCAGAATTTCACATTTGTGATCAAACACATTTCGGGTACTGCTAACAAAGTGGCGGATGCTTTGAGCAGGAAATGTTTGTTGCTGCAGGAGTTTCGAGTCAAAACATTGGGGTTTGAAAATCTCAGGGACATGTACGCAGGAGATGCAAATTTTGGAGAAGCGTATGAAGCGGCTGAGAATCTAGTTCTCAAAGACAGGAGCCCATGGATACATTTCATGATCCAAAATGGACTGTTGTTCAGAGGAAATCAACTGTGTATCCCAAATTGCTCCATGAGGGAGAACTTGTTGAAGGAGAAGCACAACGGAAGTTTGGCAGGGCATTTTTGCCATGACAAAACATTCACGAAGCTGAATGAGTCATATTTTTGGCCAGGGATGCATGCGGATGTTAAGATATTTGTTGACAGATGCAGAGTTTTCCAGCATTCGAAGGGGAGAAAGCAGAATGCAGGTCTTTATCAGCCATTGCCCATACCAGAGAGGCCATGGGAAACGATCATCATGGATTTTGTTTTGGGATTGCCGAGGACGCAAAGAGGTGTTGACTCTATCTTTGTGGTCATGGACAGGTTCTCTAAGATGGAACATTTCATTCCATGCCAGAAGACCAGCGATGCGACTCACATCGCAAACTTGTTCTTCAAGGAGATCGTTAGACTTCATGGATTGCCGAAAAGTATTGTTTCGGACAAAGACACAAAATTCATAGGACATTTTTGGAGGACTCTATGGAAGAAGCTAGGAACTAATCTGGCATTTATTTATGCTTATCATCCTCAGACGGATGGACAAAAAGAAGTGGTGAACAAAAGTCTAGGAGACTTGCTGAGAAGCTTGGTGACAGAGCACCACAGCAGTTGGGACAATGTGTTGCCACAGGCCGAGTTTGCATACAACGATTCGGTGAATCGGAGTACAGGTAGAAGTCCATTTCAGGTTGTATATGGGATGCATCCGAGAGGAGTTTCTGAATTGCGAGATTCAGAACAAACTGCGACTAGCAGTGCTAGTGCAGAAGAATTCGCTGAGGCGATGCAGGAACTTCACAGACAGGTGAAGCAGCGACTACAAAATTCAAACCAGGAATATAAGCACAGGGCAGATCAGCATCGGAGACAACTTCAGTTTGAATTTGGTGATCTAGTTCTCGCACACTTGAGGAAGGAAAGGTTTTCGAGGGGAACATACAATAAGCTCAAGATGAAGAAAATTGGACCCTGCAAGGTCTTGAGAAAATTCAGAGAGAATGCTTATGAGATTGAGTTGCCGGATGGCATCGGAATATCTTCGATATTCAATGTCACAGACTTATACCCATACAAGGATGGAGAGGCAGAGATTGGAACTGAAGAACCAGTAATCCAGTGGATGAAGCAATTGCCAGTAGCAGAAAAGCCACAGATGGAGTGCATACTGGACAAGCGAGTGGGTAAAAAGACTAGAAGAAAAGAATACTTCGAGTATCTGGTCAAATGGAAGAATCACCCAGTGGAGGATGCTAGCTGGGAAACTAAAGTAGTGATACGGAAGCATGGGCAGACCGTGCAGGAGCTCATGGACAAGAGCCCATGAAATTTTTCAAAACAAGGGAGTATGATGCAGGAGCATCGCAAACTCATCAAGCGAGCCAACACATCAAGCAGAGATCAGCTGGACAAACAAACCCAAATTTTTGAAAGTGCTTTGGGATTGTAGCGCAAGTCTTTAATGAATCCTTTATGAAGGAGCGCCTTTTATATATTATATCAGACCTCGAGCCATACGCTCTTGTCTGAAGTAGATAGGATGCATTTAATCTAGTTAATGCTGGTAGATAGGGTTTTAAGTCTAGATTTGATAGTTAGNTATGAAGAACACCCATGTACAGGCATTTGAATTAATAGAAGAAAGTTTTGATTCAAATTCATGGTCGGTGTTGTTTTCTCTGTGTATTGATGTTGTTCTCATAAATGTTTTGCTTTCTTGTTATGCATTTGCTTTGTGTATGTTGTGCATGTGATTTCAGGTTTCAAACTGAATTCTGAAAGGGAGAGAGATTGAGGTTCAATTGTTTCTCTATCTGAGCCAGGAGATTCCTGCAAGGTGTGCAGTAGAATTCATCCGCAGGGAGTGCGTTGATGAAGGCTCAGTAGTTTAACTTTTGTTTTCATTCACCTGGAAGTGGAAGTAAGTTGTTGAAGCCGTGCAAGGAGTGCGCAGGCTGAAGAAGAAGTCTCAGTTGTGAATCTGAGTAAAGGAAAACAAAGACTGCTGCTGCAGGAGTTGCGCAGAGTCGAAGGGATTCAACACTGGAGAGTTGTTGAATGATTTCCGCAAGGAGCGCGTGCAAGTCCCTCTGAAAGAATCAGAGTGAAAAAGCTCAGGAGGAATAGACCTTTGAACCCCCTGAAGACTAAGTGTAGGGAAGTCACCACTGGAGGTCGGAAGAAGGCATCACAGGTTGGCGAGCGAGCAAAAGAGTCTCAGGGAGAGACCCTTCTTTTTTGCGCAGAATCCTCAAGGGGAGAATGGACGATTGAGACTCTCTGAGGAGATCTCGCAAAATTCTGAGGATCGTTGGATCTTGCGGAGGTGCAAGCTAGTTACAGCACTGGCGTGGAGAGAATTCGAAGCTCAGGAGGGGCAGCACCGCTGATCCATGTCGGTCATGGCGACTGGATTGTTCACGAGATCTCCTATTGGGACCTCGTGAGAAGAGTGTCCAAGACTTGGCCACAGGAATTGCGATAGTGCGAGGAGCGATATCCCGAGAGTACGTAAGTAGTGTGGGCCACAACAGGGTGACGTGGCAGGTGACGCGAGATATCGGCGTCTCAGCATCTCGGGACTCAGGAGCTGGAGAGTTGAATATTTGATCTCGTGAGTGGCGAAGTCACGAGGTATTGAGGTGACACGAGTCTCGGCATCTCGGACCTCGGAAGTTGAAGTAGAAGTTATTCGACCCCGTAAGGAGCGAAGTCATGAGGAAGCGAGGTCGCGAGTCTCGGCATCTCGGACCTCGGGAGTCGACGGAGGAGTTGTTCAACCCCGCAAGTAGCGAGGACGCGATGTTGCGAAGACACGAGGGAGCGAGGACGCGAGTCTCGGCGCTTCGGGCCTCGGGAGTCGAGGTAGGAACCAATTGACCTCGCGAAAGGCGAAGTTGCGAGGGGGCGAAGCCCGAAGTCCCGATATCGGAGTTTTGGTACCTCGGGTATCGGAGGTTGGAGAACCAAAAGTTTGGTATCGCGAGTAGCGAGGTCGCGAGTAGAAAAATCCCTCAGGGAGAAGTCAACGAGTTGACTGACCATCGGGTCTCGGGGATCCGAGGGTGTAGCGCTCAACCTTTGAACTCGCGAAGTCACGAGTTCTGATCCTCCGAGAAGTTAAGAAAGGGGATCGCGTGACGAAGAAAATCTGTGGGTAAGAAGAATCCCGATAGGGAGTTGGGAGAACTTTTGAGTTCTTCAGGCCAAGGAAAGAGGAAGTTCCTGGGTGAGCGGACGTGCCCATGAGGGTGGGGCGCGTTTGCGTCACCTAATATTCTGCAACTCGCTATAATCCATATGAGAACTTTAATGTGCAAGACTTAATGAAAATTTAAAAAATCAATACTTCCAACAATTCCCTACCTTGGTTCCACTATTAGGTCCCTAAATGATCTATAAATGAAGTAGACTTGTATTCTTGAAAATATTTGCAAGATTTATTTCATGTGTTAAAATGCAAATGGATCAATTTTGCAACACAACTTTTATAGAAATTACTCATTCAAGATGCATATAAACAACAACAATAAACAATGAACATAAAACACATAACACAACAAATGATAAAGGAGTTCACCCCTCTCTTGGGCTACATCTCCTGTTCTAGCTTCCAATGGATCTTTTGTATTATTTTCTCAAAGTGCTCAAATATGTGCTTTACAATGCTCAAAATGCCAGATAGATGGCTCCAATGGCTTCAGAATGTCCAAAAACCCCTAGCTGGGCTTTTTCGGCATCTCGTTTGACCAAAAATTGAAGAAGATAGGCTTCCTGGAAGTTCCCCTTCAAACTTCTTGTCTCTAGATCGCCAAAATGCACCCTTGCCTCCTCAACCTAGCTCCCACGTGCATAAATGTGGAAAAACCCAGCACTGGGCGCAACCACACAACCAGTACAAACTGTAAGACGGTTATGCGCTAGCCCTTAACTGCCAAGGCCCATGGGCACATGGCCACCACATGACCTCGCGCGCATATAAAAGGGGCCAAGGCCAATCAAATGACAACGGTCGGGCGCGCCAGTGGTTCTATGCACAAACACATGTGACCGGGCTCATAAAAAAAGGGCTATGATTAAAACATGTCGTGCGCCCGTGGTCATATTGCAATGTATACGACCTGGGGTTAAAGTTTGAAATGTGCGCGTGCAAAGGTTTTAAACTGGTGGCCATATGACATAAACAATATAATCGCGGGCTGGGGCTAAGCCCCAGCCTGACCCCTGCGCTAATTTTAAAACATTCAAACTTAAATATAATTCGCACCATATATATAATAAGCAATATGTTATGGCGCATTGGTTGGTGGAGTTTGCATGCGGGTGGAGGTCACGGGGTCGAGTCCGGTGGACTCCAAATAAATTTTATACAACCAACCAATAACAGGGTGCCACGTGGCAGCCCACGACTGGGCCACGTGGCACCAAACCATTGGAAAAAATATGCCACGTGTCAGCAGACTATTCATCCACATCTGCCAACCAATATCTGCCACGTTAACTTCCAACTGTCCACACAGTTGTCTGCCACATGTCATACGGTCTTCCACGTCATCATTCGTACGGAATGTACGAACTATACAGTCAGCACAATGTTTTTTACTTGTTGGTCGTTTTGAACAGAATGCGATATCTCTCTCATCCAACGTCCATTTAAACCCAAACGAGTTGCATTAGGTT
Source organism: Picea mariana (assembly GCA_032191745.1). NCBI lineage: Eukaryota > Viridiplantae > Streptophyta > Pinopsida > Pinales > Pinaceae > Picea > Picea mariana. The sequence continues at coordinate 2,194 of JASDQU010098005.1, read as the reverse complement.
TGTGACGACGAGACCTACGCTTCTGTTCAATTTGAAGAAATTTCGAGCACTTTGAATTTTGAGCAAAATTTGATCCCCTGGATCACACCTCCCCATTGGAAAGCTTTTGGACCTCCAAAATACTATTTTCAGTCTATCTGAAGATGAGGGTATAGCTCCCTCACCTTTCCAATCTCAATCCACTTGGATTTGCTTGGATTTGTTCCTTTAAGACCAACTCGAAGATATTCCACATTTCCTCGTTTTGAAGTTCTCATTCTCCTGTCAAGGATTGTGTCTTCATGCAGTTCTGTAAGATATTCTGGGGAAAAATCATCTATAGAAGGAATCTGAACATGCTCTCCTTGATCATCAATCAAAGGAGGCTCATACAATTTCAAATTCTCAACATTAACAACTGCATACATTTGCATATAAGGAGGCAAATCTAAACGGAAAGCATTGTTACCAATCTTGTCAATAATTTTGAAAGGACCATATCGAATTGGTTTCAATTTTTAACCTTCTCCTTTAAGCCTCTCCTTACTAATGTAAAGCCAAACTTCATCTCCAACTTGGAAACTGTGATCAACACGATGCTTGTCATGTCTCCTCTTGTACTTGGCTTGACTCTTTTCCAACTGCTCTTGTACCATTTGATGTATCGACTGAATTTGTTCAATGAATTTTTTTTCCCTATCAATGTCATACTGACCATCAATAGAAATATCCTTCCCAAAGATAAAATCTAAAGGAGATTTGGGCAAATAGCCAAAAAATGCTTCAAATGGCGACGTTTGAGTTGAAGAGTGCTTAGCTCGATTGTAAGCATGTTGAATGTAGCGTAAATGCTCATCCCAAAGTTTAGGATGTTTGTTGCAATAACCACGAAGAATATACACCACTGTTCTATTTACCACTTCTGTCTGACCATCGGTTTGCGGATGAAAAGTTGTGCTCTTTTTCAGTTTGGTGTCCATGAGTGCCCATAAACTCGACCAAAAACTTCCAATAAATCAAGAATCTCGATCAGAAACAATGGATTTAGGCATTCCAAAATGTACCCAAACATTTTGAAAAAACATTTGTGTCGTTTTCTCAGCTGTAACCTGCTTCTTACAAGGCATCAAAATACACATTTTGCTAAATCAATCAACCACAACATAAAGATAATCCTGATTTCGTTTAGACATAGGTAGACCTCCTACAAAATCCATAGAAATACTTTCCCAAGAATGAGAAGGAACCGGAAGTGGAGTATACAAACCCAACTTTCGATTGCTAGGTTTGCTTGTGGCATATAACGAACATCCTCGAACATATCTTGAAACACTTTCATTCATTTTAGGCCAATAGCAGTACCTTTGCAAATTAGTCACTGTCTTGCCTACACCAAAGTGACTAGCAATAAGAGAAGAATGGGCTTCTCTTATTATGTTGATTCTTTCACCCTGTGGAATACATAGCTTGCCAAGATGATACAAAAGATTATCATGCACATGGTAATCCAATTCCTCAACATGGTTAGAATGACACAAAGTCTCATATACTTCTTTAAAATCAGTATCTAAAGCATATTGCTCAACATAACATTCATGCATGATAGGACTATGATTAAGAATAACTGAAACACTAATAATAGGCCTTGAAAGCATATCAACAACTTTGTTATAAATTCCCTTCTTATACCTTATGACCAAGTGGAACTGTTGTAGAAAACCCATCCATCTGAAGTGCCTAGCTTGTTGTAGCGTTGTTTGTGATTGTAATTATTGCAGTGGTTGATGATCTGTGTGGACAATGGTTTCTTTCCCCAACAAATAATGTTTCCATTTTTTCACACTTTGCACCAATGCATACAACTCCTTATCATAAGTAGGATAGTTAATCACGACACCATTAAAAGTTTTAGAATGAAAACAAACAGGCTTACCATGTTGTAGCAAGACTGCTCCTATTGCATAATTGCTTGCATCTATTTGGATTTCAAAAGGTTGTCTTAAATTTGAAAGTGCAAGAACTGACGCTGAACTGATCTTCTCTTTCAAAGTATCAAAAGCCTTCTGTTGCTTGCCTCCCCATTGGAAAACTTGCTTGACACTTGTCACTGCATGTAATGGAGCTGCAATGGAAGAAAAGTTAGCAATATACTTTCTCCAATATTGGGCTGCTCCCAAAAAACTTCTTACCTCTGTCACATTGTTGGGCTTGGGCC
>JASDQU010098000.1:6307-21477 GCA_032191745.1 Picea mariana | reverse complement strand
AATCAATCAATCCTTTAACATCAATCAATCAAACCATTGGCATCAATGACAACAAGATCCTACAAGTATCAATCATTTGTTATATGTATTTATGTTAAGAAATGTGTAAAATGTATTTTTATGTGTATAATTTATGGGACATGAATAATTTTCGATTATTTATGTCAAAAAACATATTTATAAATTTATCACAACTAAAGATTGTTTATGACATATTTAAAATGTGTTAAAATGCATGGAAGAAATTTGAGTATGTATGTGTGAAGCCACTATAAAGGAAATGACATGAAAACCCACAAGCACAAGAAACACAACTGTAAGGAGGACTATATGATTTAACCTTATTTAAATCTTTTGGAGGAGTTAGTTTCCCCTCCACAAAAAATTAAACCCTTGGGATTTTTAATAAAATAATTTATAAACTCTAAAATGGGTATCCAAATGTGAAATTATCGGTTTACAAATATTAAAATGGGCCAAAGAATGCCTCAACGTTACGAGCGCTCCGGAACCCACTTGCATCTCTCAAATGGGTATTAAAAAATATTTTGTATTTTTAAACCCATAATTCCACTTCTTCAAAATAGCCTTCATTCGAGGCTGGTCAAACTTGGGCCTAGAATGACCCAGAGTTGAGAGAAAGGGGCCAAGAACTACATGTCTTTGTTGGAAATCAGGACCACGTGTACAACTCTCAAATGGGTATCCAAATATGATCTCATATTTGAAAATGAAGAATTTAAATGTTCAAAAAATCACCTTCATTCTGTGTTAACCATAATCAACCCTAAAAGGATACGAATTTGATCGAAAAGGGCCAAAGCCTCAACGTTCCAAGCGTTCGGGAACCCACTTGCATCTCTCAAATGGGTATCAAAAAATTATTTTATATTTTTAAACCCATAATTCTACTTCTTCCAAATAGCCTTCATTCGGGGCTGGTAAAACTTGGGCCTAGAATGACCTGAAGTTGAGAAAAAGGGGCCCATAACTACATGTCTTTTCTCACAATCAGGACCACATTTACAACTCTCAAATGGGTATCCAAATATGATTTCATCTTTGCAAATCAATAATTTTTCTTTTCAAAAATCACCTTCATTCAGGGTTAACCAGAATCAACCCTAAAACGATACGAATTTGATCAAAATGGGCCAAATAATGCCTCAACATTGCAAGAGCTCAGAAACCCACCTATATCTCTCAAATGGGTATCAAAAAATTATTTTATATTTTTAAACCCATAAGTCCACTTCTTCCAAATAGCCTTCGTTCAAGGTTGGTCAAAATTGGGCCTAGAATGACCCGAAGTTGAGAAAAAGGGGCCCAAGAACTACATGTCTTCGTTCGCAATCAGGACCAAGTGTACAACTCTCAAATCGGTATCCAAATATGTTTCATATTTGCAAATGAAGAATTTTTCTTTTCAAAAATCACTTTCATTCGGGGTTAACCAGAATCAACCCTAAAATGATACGAATTTGATCAAAATGGGCCAAAGAATGCCTCAACGTTACGAGAGCACGGGAACCCACTTGCATCTCCGAAATGGGTATCAAAAAATCATTTTATTTTTTTAAACCCATAATTCCACCTCTTCTAAATAGCCTTCATTCGGGGCTGGTCAAACTTGGGCCTAGAATGACCCGAAGATGAGAAAAAGGGGCCCAAGAACTACACATATTCACTTGCAATCAAGACCACGTGTACAACTCTCAAATCAGTATCCAAATATGATTTCATCTTTGCAAATCAATAATTTTTCTTTTCAAAAATCACCTTCATTCAAGGTTAACCAGAATCAGCCCTAAAACGGTATGAATTTAATCTAAATGGACCAAAGAATACCTCAACGTTACAAGAGCTCGAGAACCCACCTATATCTCTCAAATGGGTATCAAAAAATTATTTTATATTTTTAAACCCATAAATCCACTTCTTCCAGATAGCCTTTGTTCGAGGCTGGTCAAACTTAGGCCTAGAATGACCCGAAGTTGAGAAAAAGGGGCCCAAGGACTACACGTCTTATCTCACAATCAAGACCATGTGTACAAATCTAAAATGGGTATCCAAATATCATTTCATATTTTCAAATGAAAAATTTTCCTTTTCAAAAATCACCTTCATAAGAATCCAAGGAAAATGATATTCTTATTTTAGAAATATTTTATTGTAAAAGATTATAATAATTTAATGTAATAAATATAATTTTATGAATATGATAAATTAAATTAAGGTGAGTAGGAATAATTTTTTATATGGATTTTTGTTGGGAAATGTGTAAAATGTGTTTTGATGTGTATAATTTATGTGAGTATGGATAATTTGTCATATGTATTTATGTTGGGAAATGTGTAAATTATATAATTTATGGTAACATGAATAATTTACCATATGTATTTATGTTGGGAAATGTGTAAATTGTATAATTTAAGGGAACATGAAAATTTTACCATATGTATTTATCTTTTGAAATGTGTAAATATATTTTGATGTATATACTTTATGTGATTATCAATCAATTGTTATATGTATTTATGTTGAGAAATGTGTAAAATGTATTTTGATGTGTATAATTTATGGGACATGAATAATTGGTGATTATTTATGTTGAAAAGAGATACAAAAGCATATTTATAAATTTATCATAACTAAAAAAAAATTATTGCATATGTAAAATGTGTTAAAATTTAGGGAAATGACATGAAAACCCACAAGCACAAGAAACAAAACCGTAAGAAGGATTATACGGTTTAACCCTCCTTAAAAATTTTGGAGGAGTTAGTTTCCCCTCCATAAAAAATTAAACCCTTGGGATTTTTTATAAAATAATTTATAAACTCTAAAATGGGTATCCAAATGTGAAATTATCAGTTTACAAATATAAAAATGGGCCAAAGAATGCCTCAACGTTATGAGTGCTTGATAACCCACTTGCATCTCTCAAATGGGTATCAAAAAATTATTTTTTATTTTTAAACCCATAATTACACTTCTTCCAAATAGCCTTCATTCGGGGCTGGTCAAACTTGGGCCTATAATGACTCAAAGTTGAGAGAAATGGGCCCAAGAACTACATGTCTTTGTTGGCAATTAGGACCACGTGTACAACTCTCAAATGGGTATCCAAATATGATTTCATATTTGAAAATGAAAAAATTTACTTTTCAAAAATCACCTTCATTCGGGGCTAGTCAAACTTGGGCCTAAAATGACCTGAAGTTGAGAAAAAGGGGCTCAATAACTACACGTCTTCGCTTGAAATCAATACCACATATACAACTCTCAAATGTGTATCCAAATATGATTTCATCTTTTCAAATCAATAATTTTGCTTTTCAAAAATCACCTTCATTCAAGGTTAACCAGAATCAACCCTAAAACGATACGAATTTGATCGAAATGGGCCAAAGAATGCCTCAACATTGCGAGAGCTCGGGAACCCATCCATATCTCTAAAATGGGTATCAAAAACTTATTTTATATTTTTAAACCCATAATTCCACTTCTTCCAAATAGCCTTCGTTCGGGGCTGGTCAAACTTGGGCCTAGAATGACCCGAAGTTGAGAAAAAGGGGCCCAAGAACTACACTTCTTCGCTCTCAATCAGGAAACGTGTACAACTCTCAAATGGGTATCCAAATATTATTTCATATTTTCAAATGAAGAATTTTTCTTTTCAAAAATCACCTTCTTTCAGGGTTAACCAAAATCAACCCTAAAACGATACAAATTTGATCGAAATGGGCCAAAGAATGCCTCAATGTTATGAGAGCTCAACAACCCACTTGCATCTCCGAAATTGGTATCAAAAAATAATTTTATATTTTTAAACCCATAGTTCCACTTCTTCCAAATAGCCTTCATTCGGGGCTAGTCAAACTTGGGCCTAGATTGACCCGAATATGAGAAAAATGGGCCCAAAAACTACAGTCTTCGATCGCAATCAAGACCACATGTACAACTATCAATTGGGTATCCAAATATGATTTCATCTTTGCAAATCAATAATTTTTCTTTTCAAAAATCACCTTCATTCAGGGTTAACCAGAATCAGCCCTAAAACTATACGAATTTGATTCAAATGTGCCAAATAATGCCCCAACGTTGCGAGAGCTCGAGAACCCACCTACATCTCTCAAATGGGTATCAAAAAATTAATTTCTATTTTTAAACCAATAATTCCACTTCTTCCAAATAGCCTTCGTTCGAGGCTGGTCAAACTTGGGCCTAGGATGACCCGAAGTTGAGAAAAAGAGGCCCAAGAACTACACGTCTTCTCTTGCAATCAGGACCACATGTACAACTCTCAAATGGGTATCCAAATATCACTTCATATTTGCAAATCAATAATTTTCCTTTTCAAAAATCACCTGCATAAGAATCCAAGGAAATTGATATTTTTATTTTAGAAATATTTTATTGTAAGAGATTATAATAATTTAATGTAATAAATATAATTTTATGAATATGATAAATTAAATTGAGGTGAGTAGGAATACTTTTTCATATGTATTTTTGTTGGGAAATGTGTAAAATGTGTTTTGATGTGTATAATTTATCTGAGTATGGATAATTTGTCATATGTATTTATGTTGGGAAATGTGTAAATTATATAATTTATAGGAACATGAATAATTTACTATATGTATTTATATTGGGAAATGTGTAAATTGTATAATTTAAGGGAACATGAATAATTTACCATATGTATTTATCTTTTGAACTGTGTAAAGGTATTTTGATGTATATACTTTATGTGAGTATCAATCATTTGTTATATGTATTTATGTTGAGAAATGTGTTAAATGTATTTTGATGTGTATAATTTATGGGACATGAATAATTTGCGATTATTTATGTGGAAAAGAGATACAAAAACATATTTATAAATTTATCACAATTAAAGTTTTTTTATTGCATATGTAAAATGTGTTAAAATTCGGGGAAGAAATTTGAGTATGTATGTGTCGAAGCCACTATAAAGAAAATGACATGAAAATTCACAAGCACAAGAAACACAACCGTAAGGATGATTATATGATTTAACCCTCCTTAAAGCTTTTGGAGGAGTTATTTTCCCCTCCACAAAAAATTAAACCCTTGGGATTTTTTATAAAATAATTTATAAACTCTAAAATGGGTATCCAAATGTGAAATTATTGGTTTACAAATATAAAAATGGGCCAAAGAATGCCTCAACATTACGAGCACTCAGGAACCCACTTGCATCTCTCAAATCGGTATCAAAAAATTGTTTTGTATTTTTAAACCCATAATTCCACTTCTTCGAAATATCCTTCATTCGAGGATGGTCAAGCTTGGGCCTAGAATGACCCGAAGTTGTGAGAAAGGGGCCCAAGAACTACACGTCTTCACTGGAAATCAGGACCACATGTACAACTATAAAATGGGTATCCAAATATGATTTCATATTTGCAAATGAAGAATTTTACTTTTTAAAACTCACCTCCATTCGGGGTTAACCAAAATCAACCCTACAATGATATGAATTTGATCGAAATGGGCCAAAAAATGCCTCAACGCGACGAGAGCTCAAGAACCCACTTGCATCTCTCAAATCGGTATCAAAAAATTATTTTATATTTTTAAATCCATAATTCCACCTCTTCCACATAACCTTCATTCGGAGTTGGTCAAACTTGGGCCTAGAATGACCCGAAGTTGAGAAAAAGGGGCCCAAGAACTACACGTCTTTGCTTGCAATCAAGACCACGTGTAAAACTCTCAAATGGGTATACAAATATGATTTCATCTTTGCAAATCAATAATTTTGTTTTTCAAAAATCACCTTCATTCGGGATTAACCATAATCAACCCTAAAACGATACGAGTTTGATCGAAATGGGCCAAAGAATGCCTCAACGTTGTGAGAGATCGGGAACCCACCTATATATCTCAATTGGTTATCAAAAAATTATTTTATATTTTTAAACCCATAATTCCACTTCTTCCAAATAATCTTCGTTCGGGGTTGGTCAAACTTGGGCCTAGAATGACCCGAAGTTGAGAAAAAATGGCCCAAGAACTACAAGTCTTCGCTCACAATCAGGACCACGTGTACAACTCTCAAATGGGTATCCAAATATGATTTCATATTTGCAAATGAAGAATTTTTCTTTTCAAAAATCACCTTCATTCGGGATTAACCAAAATCAACCCTAAAACGATACGAATTTGATCGAAATGGGCCAAAGAATGCTTCAACGTTACGAGAGCTCGACAACCCACTTGCATTTCTGAAATGGGTAAAAAAAAATAATTTTATATTTTTAAACCGATAATTCAACTTCTTCCAAATAGCCTTCATTCGAGGATGGTCAAATTTGGGCCTAGAATGACCCTAAGATGAGGAAAAGGGGCCCAAGAACTACATGTCTTCCCTCGCAATCAAGACCACGTGTACAACTCTCAAATGGGTATCCAAATATGATTTCATCTTTTCAAATCAACAATTTTGCTTTTCAAAAATCACCTTCATTCAAGGTTAACCAGAAGCAACCCTAAAACGATACGAGTTTCACCGAAATGGGGCAAAGAATGCCTCAACGTTATGAGAGCTCGAGAATCCACCTATATCTCTCAAATGGGTATCAAAAAATTATTTTATATTTTTAAACCCATAATTCCACTTCTTCCAAATAGCCTTCGTTCGAGCCTGGTCAAACTTGGGCCTATAATGACCCGAAGTTGAGAAAAAGGAGCCCAAGAACTACATGTCTTCTCTCGCAATCAAGACCATGTGTACAACTCTCAAATGGGTATCCAAATATCATTTCATATTTGTAAATCAAGAATTTCCCTTTCCAAAAATCACCTTCATAAGAATCCATGGAAATTGATATTTTTATTTTAGAAATAATTTAATGTAATAAATATAATTTTATGAATATGATAAATTAAATTGAGGTGAGTAGGAATACTTTTTCATATGTATTTTTGTTGGGAAATGTGTAAAATGTGTTTTGATGTGTATAATTTATGTGAGTATGAATAATTTGTCATATCTATTTATGTTGGGAAATGTGTAAATTATATAATTTATGGGAACATGAATAATTTACTATATCTATTTATGTTGGGAAATGTGTAAATTGATTTAAGGGAACATGAATAATTTACCATATGTATTTATCTTTTGAAATGTGCAAATGTATTTTGATGTATATACTTTATGTGAGTATCAATCATTTGTTATATGTATTTATGTTGAGAAATGTGTAAAATGTATTTTGATGTGTATAATTTATGGGACATGAATAATTTGTGATTCTTTATGTTGAAAAGACATACAAAAGCATATTTATAAATTTATCACAACTAAAGAGTTTTTATTGCATATGTAAAATGTGTTAAAATTCAAAGAAGAAATTTGAGTATGTATGTGTCGAAGCCACTATAAAGGAAATGACATGAAAACCCACAAGCACAAGAAACACAATCGTAAGGAGGATTATACGATTTAACCCTCCTTAAAGCTTTTGGAGGAGTTAGTTTCTCCTCCACAAAAAATTAAACCCTTGGGATTTTTTATAAAATAATTTATAAACTCTAAAATGGGTATCCAAATGTGAAATTATCGGTTTACACATATAAAAATGGACCAAAGAATGCCTCAACGTTACAAGCACTCAGGAACCCACTTGCATCTCTCAAATGGGTATCAAAAAATTATTTTGTATTTTTAAACCCATAATTCCACTTCTTCCAAATAGCCTTCATTCGGGGTTGGTCAAACTTGGGCCTAGAATGACCTGAAGTTGAGAGAAAGGGGCCCAAGAACTACACGTCTTCACTGGAAATCAGGATCACGTGTACAACTCTCAAATGGGTATCCAAATATGATTTAATATTTGCAAATGAATAATTTTACTTTTCAAAAATCACCTTCATTCAGGCTTAACCAGAATTAACCCTAAAACGATACGAATTTGATCAAATTTGATCTTCCCTCTTCTCTTCCTCCCCTCTCTCCCCTCTTCCCTATTCCCATCTTTCTTGTCCTTCCTCTTCTCTCCCTTATCTTCCCTCTTCCCTTTCCCCCTCTCTCTTCCCTCTTCCCTTCTTCCCTTATCCGTCTTCCCTTCTTCCCTCTTCTCTCTTCCCTCTTCCTTTCTTATCTCTTACCTCTTCTCTCTTCCATTCTACTATATTCCATCTTCCCTCTTCTCTCTTCCCTTCTTATTCTCTTCCCTCTCCCCTCTTATCTTCTCTTCCATATTCCCTTCCATATATACCCTCTTCTCTCTTCCATATTCCCTCTTACCTTCTCCCTCTTCCATCTTATCTTTTCCCCACATTTCTCTTCTCTTTTCACTTATTGCCTCTTCTCTCTTCCTTCTTCTCTGTACCCTCTTCCCTTCTCCCTCTTCTCTTTTCCCTATTCCATTCTGATCTCTTAAATATTATCTCTTCTCTTATTCTCTATTCCATATTCCCTCTTCTCTCTTCCATTATTCTTCTCTTCCCTCTTCTATATTCTCTCTTACCTTCTCCCTCTTCCTTTTTCTCTTCTCCCCACTTTTCTCCTCCCTTTTTCTCTCTTCCCTCTTCTCTTTTTCACTTCTTTCCTCTTCTCTCTTCCCTCTTCTCTCTTCACTTCTTACCTCTTCCCTATGTTGGAACAAATATTGAAAATATCTAAACTTAGCATCTCTTACCAAAATTTATGTTAGTTTTGCCAACTAGCTTTAGAACCTTGTCACCTGACGTTCATGGACCTGGTGCAAACATTGATACACTTTGCATTGGGCCTCGGCATGCAACCCAAGAGGAGGATATTTTTATTTATTGATCTCTATGAAATGCTAGCATATATACCAGAAGTAATAGAGTTGCATCCTGTACCAGATGCACATGTCCCTATCATGAAATTTAAGTTCAATGGAATATCGATAGATCTACTTTATGCAGCTCGAATCTCGTCTTTATTTACTCACTTTAAAAATTGAAAGACAAACATTTGGCATGCTCCAATGTCATCTACACCCAGATGACTTTTCGGATCCCCAAAGGCCATATCATTGTTGTTTCTTTATGGGATTTCAGCGTAAACAAGGTATGTCCATCCAAGAAGGAGAAAAGTTTGGCATAAGGGTAACTCTGGATGAATTCATACATTCTATCAAAATGTACACACTATGGAAACTAGGCATGGAGATTAATGTTTCTCATATTCGACGAAGGAATATTCTAGTCAGTTGAGACCCTTCACCCAAGCACCGAGTGTTAAGTCACATGGAGGAGGAACTCATGAGAATACCCGAAAGGGGTGCGCTACACGTAGAGAGAATCACTAGAACAGGGTTATACGTAAGCATCGAGTTCCAGTTCGAGGATTTTGACCGACGTAGGGATTTCAATAGCCACTCCTCCCTTCCCCCAAAGCTCGAAGGCTCAAAGTCAGGGTTCCTCACACTAATTTCCATCTTGCTCATTGTTTCGAGCGCCACGCTCCACTTCAGGGATTTTGACCACCGAAGGAATTTCAATAGCCACTCTTCCCTTCCCCCGAAGCCCGAAGACCCGAAGTCGGGGTTCCAATCATATGTATCAAACGTCGATGGGTAAGGGTTCCGACTGTCAAATAAAAACACCCTCTGTCAAAGAAAAAATGCAGATGCCGAGCTTTTAAATATTCACACGCAGGTGGAAAATGAACAAAAGATATTAAATGCATCCGAGAGAAAATAAAGTGTCAGACGAAGCGCCCACACATNTTTTCAATTGAGACAAATTTTGTATAAATAAAGAGATGGATATTTATAAAAAAAAAGAGGGGGGGGACAGCCCGAGAGCCTTTTGGGGGCTGGGTTTGTTATGCCATTTATTTCAACAAATATAGAACATAAGCTAAGAGATTCTATACCTCATCACTATGTAATTTTGTCTTTCGTTGTATCGTTTTCTCAAAGTTTGCATTCATTCTTTCTTCCTTCTTTTACATATTTAGCTTGTAATGGTTGTAATTCAGTAATACCTCTGCTGTGGTCATTTATTAGGCAGCCTATTAGGTTCAGCTTTTCCTCTGTTTATGCTGTGAGAAAAACAAGACCTATAACTTGATTGTTTCTGCTTAGATTACAAGTTATATATATGCATGGTTGTCTTTTGATATAATTTGTCATTCCTCTGTTGAAATAAAGATTGGAATTATCGGAATTAGATACCTAACTCTTTGTTTCAGTCCTCTTCATCCCCTATCTTCTATCCATCTTCCTTATTTTAATTAAATTAGGCAAACAAGGTCATGCCTCTTCTTTTCTGATTTGTAAATGATTGAAAGGCATGTTTCAGACCTAGTTCTAGAAGCCTCATATGACTGATCAAACAACAAATTATCATTTCATTTAAAATGTGCTAAGGCTTGGTTCTATTACAACCTAGAGTCAACTTTTGCGACAACATTTTCCAGCACCGTTGCTGGGCACGGAGGAACGAAGTTATCTTCCCTGGGATACGACAAAGGTTTAGATCTATTCCTTGATGGTGAACAAGGGATAGGAATTCAATTGGTTGTGATAATTCACCTGGCGACTCCTTGGTTCGAAGACTCTACATAATTCACTGAAGACTCCACTGGTCTCAAGATGTCAAATTCGTTCGTTGCTCGGATTGTTGCGACGTTTTCTCCTCTGGACTTTACAAATGTTTATGGTTTTCCAAACATTGTTCCAGATATTAAAATTTGGGGAGATGTCCTTCCTAAATTTGAAGGACATGTGGACGACGATCCTGCTCAACACTTGTTTGAATTACATAAGCTCATGGATGAATTAAATGTACATCGTGAAGATGTCCTCATGAAATTGTTTATGTTTTCATTGGGAAGAAATGTTAGACTCTGGTATAAATATTTACCCCATTCTGGTATTCCTTCATTGAAAGACTTTCACACAGTTTTTAATCAACATTGTAAGAAGATCTATTCAGCTGAACTCCTTTTTGAAGATTGTTTCAATACAGAATTCATAAAACAAAAAGATCAAACAAATCCTCTTGAAGAGGAGGAAGGAATAACACAAATTTATCAAGTTGATGAAGATGACCAGCATGAGCAAGAATTCACTGATAAAGAAGCAAAATATGATAGCTCTTGTGATCATATTCAAGAAGAAGATCAAACCAAAATCCATGAAGATGAAGCGGAAAGGTCAGAAGGCTTTCAAACCAATCACAACCATATTTGCTACAACAATGAGGATGAAAACGCTTTTTCAGATGAAGATCTAGATTCAAGTTCATTCATACATGACTCTATTTTTAATTCCATTGTTCAAGAGGAGTACTTCCAGAATGAGTTTGTTAATATTAATGATGTCGAAAATAGTTTAATTGTACAACATGATGATGAAATCATTGTTCTAGATCTTCATAAAGGCTAACAACTCATGGAAGGCCATATACAATCATTGTTTGCTGATATAGAACATAGTCACTTTGCTATGGCAAAATCCCTTCCTTATCAGTTTCATGATCAAGTAAAGGCCCTGAAATATGACAAATTGTATGTTGCCAAAAAGGCATTTCATGAAGAGTTTCAGGAGGATGGTAATCACCCAAATGTAATTGAGATTTCAGGTATGGTCACTGTTGTAAATCCTCAGGAAAATCAGTCTGTTGATATTCAACCATCTTTTCTAGATCCTCACAAAACAAAAATTTCTGAAAGTCAATGTTCTGGAACATGCTATGAGCAACCTGTTTATGATGAGTATCCAAAAGATGAACAATAGTAGATTTCTTCTTCATCACGCACAGAAACTTATGACAATCCTCCTTGGTTTGATGAATATGATGAAAGTGTTTCTGAAGATGATGAGCAGCAAGAAACTTTGGTTGAACAAGAAAGAAATCGATAGCATCATAAAAGAAATCAGCCTATTTATGACAACTATCAAGAAGATTTTTGGACAGCAGCTGAAGGATAGAAGTAGGGATTACTAGAATAGTTGATCTCTCCTCCATGTTTAGCAACTATTGAGCAATAGACCAGTAAGTTTCAATGCGACATTTTTGCACCAGAAGAAGAAAAAATCAACAATGGGCAAAGTGCGCAAAGGCATTTCACACAGCTTGCCCAACAAGAGGAAATATGGATTAATTGCAAAAGTGGTATATCTCTTCCCTTCTACGATCCAGTAGCAGTTTATATGGAGTCAAAATGGGGTATTAAAATTTTTTTCGACTTCTTGAGGTCTGATTTTCAAAACTGTAAGTACCTCCTCCCAAGGTATGTTTCGAAATTCACAGTTGCTCCTATCGTTTTTGTGCTCAAGGATGGAAGCATAATTAAATTTGTTAGTCAAATATTCACTTGGTTGATTTGGAAATTTTCCTATACTTGAACATAGCAGTGATATCAGTTAGAGTAGGTGATGTATATAAATAAGCTCAACTTCGAGCATTATAGTATAGAGGTGGTTTTCAGTATGTCTCCAGTTTAGTTTGGCATCCAGTATGGTTCTATTTTAAGGCATTATGACTCCATAGCCCAATGAATTCATAAGCGGTTTTTGTTCAGAAAGGCGCAAGTAAAAGGACAGGGTTCAGAGTTTGATAAGATTGGTTTCAGGTCGCCCAATGGATGAAGGCACGTGGTCTACTGTTCTTGGCGCTTTGTAGGAAAGCACCATCCCTATATGGAGCCTATGTTGGAAAAAATATTGAAAATTTCTAAACTTAGTATCTCTCACCAAAATTTATGTCAGTTGCGCCAACTAGATTTAGAACCTTGTCACCTGGCGTTCATGGACCTGGTGCAGACATTGATACACTTTGCGTTGGGCCTCGACATGCAACCCGAGAGGAGGATATTTTTATTTATTGAGCTCTATGAAATGCTAGCAGATATGCCAAAAGTAACAGAGCTGCATCCTGTACCATATGCACATGTCCTTGTCATGAAATTTAAGTTCAATGGAATATCGATAGATCTACTTTATGGAGCTCGAATCTCGTCTTCGTTTACTCGCTTTAAAAATTGAAAGACAAACATTTGGTATGCTTCAATGTCATCCACACCCAGATGAATTTTCAGATACCCAAAGGCCATATTATTGTTGTTTCTTTATGGGCTTGCAGTGTAAACAAGGTATGCCCATCCAAGAAGGAGAACAATTTGACATAAGGGTAATTGTGGATGAATTTAGACATTCTGTCAAAATGTGCACACTATGGAAACCAAGCATGGAGATTAATGTTTCTCATATTCAACGAAGGAATATTCCAATCAGCCAAGACCTGTCACCCAAGCGTCGAGCATTAAGTCACATGGAGGAGGAACTCACGAGGAGACCCGAAAGGGGTGCACTACACGCCAAGAAAATCACTAGAACAGAGTTATACGTAAGCGTCGAGTTCCACTTCGGGGATTTTGACCAATGTAGGGATTTCAATAGCCACTCCTCCCTTCCCCTGAAGCCCAAAGGCCCGAAGTCAGGGCTTCTCGCACTAATTTCCGTCTTGCTCATTGTTCCGAGCACCACACTCCACTTCGGGGATTTTGACCACCGAATGAATTTCAATAGCTACTCCTCCCTTCCCCCGAAGCCCAAAGACCCGAAGTCGAGGTTCCAATCATACATATCAAACGTCGATGGGTAAGGGTTTCGGCTGTCAAATAAAAATTCCCTCTGTCAAAGAAAAAAGGTAGAATCTGAGCTTCTGAATATTCACACGCAGGTGGCAAATGAACAAAAGATATTAAATGCATACAAGAGAAAACGAAGAGTCAAACGAAGCACCATCACATCTAATTGAAAATCAATAACGTATGCAGATGTTGTGGGTAATCCAAGGGTTTTTCAATTGAGACAAATTTTGTATAAAGAAAGAGATGGTAGATTTATAAAAAAAAAGAGGGGGGGGGACAATCCGGGAGCCTTTTGGGGGCTGGGTTTGTTATGCCATTTCTTTCAGCAAATATAGAACAGAAGCTAAGATATTCTATACCTCGTCATTGTGTAATTTTGTCTTTCTTTGTATCATTTTCTCAAAGTTTACATTCATTTTTTCTTCCTTCTTTTACATATTTAGCTTGTAATGGCTCTAATTCAGTAATACCTATGTTGTGGTCATTTATTGGGCAGCCTATTACGTTCAACTTTTCCTCTGTTTATGCTGTGAGCAAAATCATACCTGTAACTTGATTATTTCTTCTTAGATTACAAGTTATATATATGCATGGTTGTTTTTTGATGTAATTTGTCATTCCTCTGTTGAAATAAAGATTGGAATTATCAGAATTAGATACCCAACTCTTTGTTTCAATCCTCTTCATCCCCTATCTTCTATCCATCTTCCTTATTTTAATTAAATTAGGCAAACAAGGTCATGCCTCTTCTTTTCTGATTTATAAATGATTGAAAGGCTTGTTTCAGACCTAGTTCTAGAAGCCTCATATGATTGATCAAACAACAAATTATTATTTCATTTAAAATGTGCTAAGGCTTGGTTCTATTACAACCTAGAGTCAACTCTTGTGACAACACCCTCTTCTCTCTTCCCTTCTTCCATATTTCCTCTTCTCTCTTCACTTCTTCCATATTTCCTCTCCTCTCTTCTCTTCTTCCCTCTTCCATCTTCTCTTCTCTCTTCCCTCTAATATTTTACATATTGCCTCTTCCCTCCTCTAATATTTTACATATTCCCTCTTCTCTCTACCCTCATCTTTCTTCCCTTCTTCCCTCTTCTCTCTTCCTTTCTTCCATCTTCTCTCTTCCCTCTTTCCTTCTTAGCTCTAACCTCTTCTCTCTTCCATATTCCCTCTTCTCTCTTCCCTTCTTCTTCTCTTTCCTCTTATCTTCTCTCTTCCCTTCTTCTTCTCTTCCCTCTTATCTTCTCTTTCATATTCTCTTATATTCGATATTCCCTTCCATTTATACCCTCTTCTCTCTTCCATATTCCCTGTTCTATATTCCCTCTTACCTTCTCCCTCTTCCCTCTTCTATTTCCCCACATTTCTCTTCCCTCTTCTCTTTTTCACTTCTTTCCTCTTCTCTTCCCTCTTCCATCTTCTCTATACCCTCTTCCCTCGTCCCTCCTCTCTCTTCCCATATTCTCTCTTCCCTCTTCCCTATTCCATTCTTAGCTATTAACTCTTCTCTTCTTCTCTCTTCCATATTCCCTCTTCTCTCTTCCATTATTCT